>PVKN010023545.1:0-14714 GCA_004027915.1 Capromys pilorides
ATAAACTTCTCTGTCAATAATTTGTCAGCTATGTTCCTTAGAATTGGATATGAACTTTTATACATAAAAATATTTAAGATACCTACTACATCATGAAATCTCTACCTAGGCTAATTGTTCTTATCTTCCTCAACTGTGATCTCTCTCTTTTAATTAACCCTTCCTTAAATTATTACTCTTAGAGTCCTGGATTTATCTGACCATTCCACCACAGAGTTGGATTAGACTCATCCCTTGTCTATTCATTCGTCCATTCATTTGTTCATTCATTCATTCAACAATTATTGAGTTCCCACCTCAGTCATTGAGCTGGCTAAGAATATGGGGTTGAATAAGACAGACTGATCTCTTCCTCTTGTAGGCTTGTCAGGCAGATTTGACAAAAAATTAAATAACTTCAAGTGTGACTAATACCTTTCTTGTAGAAATTCTGTCATATACAGGTTAGTTGAACTACTATCCATTTGGGGGTATTTTTCCCAAGAAGTTCTGCAGTTTCCTTATTTTCAAACCTCTCTGCTGCCACGAGTTCATGATGATCTAAAATTTTTCTGCACTTTAAAGCTATATTAAGTGCTTAAAATTTACTTCTTTCTGATTGATTAGAGCTATGGTCAGGTATTCTGAATATCATCCTTGGCTTGAACCATGACTGCAAACATCTCCTCTGCCTATCTCTTTTCTCCGATTCCTCTTTTAGGATACAATATACCTATCATAGAGTAGCACCTTAGATTAGGGTAGAGTGACTGAGTTTTGTAGAGTTTGGTAAGCTTTTGTATAGTTCTGCTGCTTGTCAAGCCTTTCTGTCCTCATCAAAATTCTGGATAGCAGTAAGCCCCAAATGACCAATGAGGAAATTGAAACTTAGAGAGGCCAAGCAACTTTCCCAGTTAGGAAAATCAATTAAAGATACAGGTTTCTAGATTCCAAGTAAGGTCTGCAGTTTTGTTTCAATCTCTGTGCCTCTTCACAGCTGACCATTAAATATGTTTTAAAGAGGGCAAAGTCCAATTGCGTAATAGATCTGCCTGTCTGAAATATGATGATTACTGCTAATGGTCAGGTATTACCTGGCATGCATGTGTTAGGTTTACAGTAAAGAATGTCTACTTTTTATTAACAGTCCTTTTAGATATATTAGTGACTGTCAAACCTGAATTATAACAAAGAAGCACTAGAGAAATTCAATGTGGGCGGCAAAAATCTTTGAAGAATAACTAGTTATAATTGGGGAGTCTGAACACATTTCAGAGTTCCACGTTTAATATGCAGTATGGTTAATTGCACTGTAATTACAGTATTTTAGAATGCCATGCTAAGTGTTTAATCCTTTTCAGGTTTGCCCTCCAATCAGTGGTCTGGCTTCATTTTCTAGATTGATGAAGTCTGCCTCAGAAGGGGGGTAGGTAACAAGATTGTGCCTATGCATCTAATCAGCTGGGAAAGTTGTAAAATGATTCTTTCCTATCTGGAATTTATATTTAATCATAGTTATGTTCTCTTTATGAATGAGGGTTGATTAGTTAGTTGTCAGAGAAGGAAAACAATAAGTGCTTTTATTTACTCAGATAAGTTATGCTGGAGTTATTATTTGGTCTGATTAGTTGATGGGGATATTTACATTACCTCAGCATACAGGCCCACTTAATTTTATTCCTAATGTTAATTATATACTCCACAAGTTCCTGCTGTGCTCTTATTCATGGTGTTTACTGTTGGGGTTTGTTTACTCATGTGGTGATTTTATGGCACCCTTCACTTTCACTAGGCTCTGCCCCCAACACAGCTTCCGATGCCTCTCCAGTCACAGAAACCTGGTCGTCTGCAGTTTGTTCACAGTGATCCTTGATGTAAAATTCAGCAAAGGAAGCTCAGTTTGTCTCAGACACTTCGATAAGGCCACACCATCAAACTGACTTTGAAACAGTGTCTTTTTGGATGGTATATTTACATTTCTTTTTGGTGTCTAGAATTTTCTTTCTCTATGTACACCCTGAAAGCTATTACTTTTCTTTCCAGACCCAGCTTGAAACTGCACTGCTTAGGGAGGCGTACCCTAATTGTAGCAGAGACAATTACACAGCCTTCTTTGTCTCACTTGGGTGTGTGAACATTAATACCATCGCAGCCCCGGCACTCTGTATTGCAATTATCTTTTGATATGTTTGCTCTCGCTAACAGACTAGCTTGTCTCAGAATGAGGACCACTTGCCATAATCTTCCTTGTCAGCCGAGTCTCCTAGAGCCTCCTGGTGTATGGGTAAACACTTGGTAATTTCTCAATGTTGAATGACATAGATTATTCTTTTGGAGAATAATCTTTTAAAATCTAACTTATATAACCATAAATCCACTCTTTTACAGTGTGCAGTTAGGTGGTTTCTAATGTGTACAACCTTATGTAACCATTGCCACTATCCAATTTCAGCATATTTCATCACCCCAAAATGAAAACCCATACCCATTAGTAATCACTCTTCATTTCCTCTTTCACCCAGCTCCTAGAAACTAATTATCTCATTCCTTCTGCTATGCACTTCCTATTTTGGATATTTCAGGCAACTGGAATCATATAGTATGTGATTCCTTTCTATTAGCATACGTTCAGTTTCCACATCGTAGTGTGTATGAGTATTTTTATGTTGGCCCAAAGACTATTCCACTGCATAAATACATTGTTTACCCATTGGGCGATTTTTATTTTTTGACTATTATCAATAATATTACCATGAAAATTCATGTACAAGTATTTCTATGAACATGTGTTCTGTTATCTTGGAGAATATTATATTGTGCTAATAATACCCCTTTTGTTATTGCAGACAGGAGCTCCAGTGGTGCAATCAGCAAGCGCATGGTACTTATACTGTTATTGCAGACTGATCAGGCCCACAGTCTCTCAAATGAGTGGCCAGCGAAGGTGTAAATAAATGAAACAAATGGTATGATTCCAGGGCCCAGGAGGACCAAAAACCTTCTCGTACACTCTGAGATTTTCTGGAGTTGTAGACAAAGCACCTTTCTGGTTGGCCCATATTTATTTAGTTATCAGAATCAAGGCAAAGAATACAGAAGAAAGGTGGGACTCTGCCTTAAATGACGGGGTCTTCAGAGGACCTTGGATGTCTTCTCAAGGACGTCTCCAAGAAAGACATTATGTTAACTTAGGAGAACTGTCTCCATCGTGGAGTAAGCTGCCTGCAGCTACAGTCTTTATCTAGATAACTGAGGTTGGAGCCGGGTGTCCTTAAGTGTGGTCTTGTCTTCTCCTTTGAGGTCTCATGGCGTCATTCACCATTACAGGCCTCAGCAGGGACCAGTGACCCACAAGCAGTGGTCTCCATCAATACTGTAGCTATACCTATGTCTACATCTAGATCTATGTCTATGTCTATGTCTGTCTATGTCTATGTCTATGTCTATATCATGTCTTATCTGGAATCTGCCTAAAAATGTATACACCCTTACACTCTTCAGGAGAAGAAAAGTAATATGATGTTTCTCCAACCGACAGTGTTACCTTCATTTGGGGAACTCTAAAGGATGCCATATATCCTGGAAAACCCACAACACTGCTGGCCCTTAGATAAGAAATTGAAAACTGTATGTGCTGCAATCTCAGTGACCAAAGTCACCCAAGGAGCGGTTCACCAAACAAATACATGTCTGGAAACCAATGGCCACCACTTTGAGCACCTCTTGTAATTATAAAGGCCAAAGGTGACATGTATTCATCTCTCACAATATCCTATACATTTAATATTAAAATATTTGTACAAGTTTTTCTTTTCCATAAGTGTATATACATTTTTCTGGTGGACTCTGTATATATGACTGTGGAATGTCAGGGTCTTATGATAGTTCTAACTTCTTGAGTTGCTGCCAAACTGCTTTCCAACTTGGACGCTACCCTTGGTATAGGGCCACACACTCGTCTCACTGTTCAGAAAGCTGAGGTAGAGCCACCACTTGAGCCCTGGAGTTTGAGGCCAGCCTGAGCAATATGACAGGACTGAGCAACAAACATCCCAAATGACTACTCCATTTTGTGTCCCAGCTGGTACAGATGCGTCTCTGATTCTTCTATATTCTCCCCAGACCTGTGCTTGCCTTATCGATCCTAGCCATCTTGGTGGATATAACATAAAATTCAACACAGAAACATCAGAGTTAAAGTTAATCAACTGGACTTAGTAGGTAATATCCACAGAATATTCCCTATAACAATTACAGAAATAAACATTTTCACTAGCCCAAAGAATGTTCTCTAAAGTGGATCATGCTTTATGCTATAAACCAAGTCATAGTGAATAAAAAAGTAACTTCTCATAGATCATTAGATTAGAGAGTAATGAAACTAGAAATCAATGGCAAGAGAAGCCAAGGAAAGTTTGAATAATTCACTTGTAGATGTTCAATTGGCCACAGAAGTAATCAGAAGAAAATTTTAGTAATTCCTAGATTCAAATGAAAAGGGAAACATAATATACCAGGAAATGTAAGGTAGTAGTTATAAAAGGGAAGTTTATAGCTGCTAGTGCATGCATTAAAACTCAAAAAGATCTCAGAGAAAGAAAGAAGAACCAAGACCATAGTATAAGAGATGAAAAAGGTGGTATTACAACAGATAGCACTGAAATATAGAAGATTATTGAGAACTACTTTCGGAATCTATATCTCAACAAATTGGAGAATCTAGAAGACATGAATAAGCTTTAGACACAAGTCATGCGATACAGTAATTTTAAAAATTTCTAGCATTTCTTTTTGATTTGTTCTTAGAATTTCTTCTTTTCTCCTTCTTTTTTTTCTTGTGGCACTGAGCATAGAACCTAGGACCTTGCACCTGCTAGGCAAATGCTCTACAACCTAGCTGTATCACTGGCCCTAGACTTTCTACACCTGCTTGCATTACCTACCTGTTTTCACACGTTATCTGCATTTTCATGGTCCTTTAGCATATTTATTCCAGCTATTTTAAATTCCCATCTGATAATCCCTAAATCTGAATCTGATTGTGTTGCTTATCCTCTTTAAACTATGCCATTTTTGTTGCTAAATTGCCCAGGATGGCCTCAAATTTGCAATCTTCCTGCCTCAGGCTTCCACATAACTCAGCTCATTATAATTGTTGTTTATAGTAGTTGCTATTGCCAGTGTTCAGTAATTTTAATTCTGTAAAGTCTGTATTCTTCATTGTATATGGCCACTGAAGTTTCTGTTTGGTTATTTTATTGGTCAGTTAATGATTGGACAGATTTCCTTCTATGACTTAAACTAGTAAGTCTCCAAGACTTTGTAGGGAAGGTCTGCATATTGGAGCAGGCCTTCTAGTCAGGCTGGTTGTTTATGGTTTTTCCTTTGCATTCACTTCCTACTTCAAGGTCATGCAAGTGGGAAGCCAAGAGTCCTGAGGTGAAGCCATGGGCCTTCTCCAGTGTGTCCTGCTCATGGTCATGGTACAATGGTACAATGCATATATGTGGCCTTCTAGATTCTAGCAATATATCAGAGCACTTTAATATCCCTCTTATATGTGCTATTCCCCAGCATTTCCTACTAAGTCTTCTACATGTGTTGTTCAACTTATTGGCAACTCCAACTATTTTGTTGTCTCCAACTGTTTTGCTTTTCTTTTTAATGCCCCTGTGGAAAAGATTGTTCGTAATGTGTGAACTCTGACTTGAGTTAAATAATGGTAATTCTTGTCAGTGGGATTTTCCAGGTGGATGATCAATGATAATAGTACAGTGATACCTTGGTGCAGGAACTTAGTTCATTACATGATTCTGGTTGTGAACTCAATTAGTGGAGAAATGAATGGAATTTCCCCATAAAGTTCAATGTAAACAAGGTTAATCCATTCTGAACATAAAAAAATGAAAAAAGTACAATACAGTCTGAAGAAAAAGAATATTAACCTTGCTTGAGTCAACTTCTGGTGTGGATGACAGAAAGATGGTAAAGAAGATTATTGTTTAGAGACAGTCTCCTTCCATGAAGACAATGGAGAAGTCACCTTTATGGCTTTCTTCTCTTGTCTCTTAGCTACAAGGTCAATGTATTGAAAAATTTGTCTAATACCACTTGATTTTTCCTTTTCTGCATAACCTGCTAGAAATGAGAGCCTACATTATCATTCATCAGATTCAACACTCTGTCTGCTATAGTTACATTGAGGTGGTTCTTCTTCTTCTTCTTCTTCTTCTTCTTCTTCTTCTTCTTCTTCTTCTTCTTCTTCTTCTTCTTCTTCTTCTTCTTCTTTTTGTTTTGTATTTGGTACAGGGTCTACAGGGTCTCACTACATAGATTGGACTCGTAGTGATTCTCCTATTTTCAGCCTCCCAAGTGCTGGGATTACAGATACATGCCACCACATCCAGTATCAATTGCTGTCTTAGTGTGCCCCGGGGGTGGGACCGGCATGCCACAATGGGGGCACAACGGGGATCGAATCCCAGCTGCTGCACTCTGCCTAAGCAGGCACTTTATTCCACTGAGCTGTCTGGCCAGCCCAAAGGTGGTGCTTCTTAAAGAAATCCTGGCACTCACTGCATTTCTCCATAATGGGTCTCATCACAGCACTGCTAACATCCTCCCTGTCACCCTCTTCCTCAGTGAATGCTCCTCAACAAGCGCTTTCTGTTGCTCACTCTGAGGTTCAGGAAGTTCTTCTGTCATCACTTCCTCCTTATGGTCCTAAATAAGCTCCTCTATGACTGCACCGTTGACGTCCAGGCTCACACTGTTGCCCAGGTGCACAGTCTTCTCCACTACCTGTGCATGAAGTGCATCAAAATCTGATTCAGTTCAGTGATGCATTGTGGCCACAGTATTCTCCACAGTATCTTTTAAGGTCTGATATATGACATCTGCTCAGGCTTTGTCAGTGAGGTTAATGCAGTGGAGGATATTAAAAGTTTTTTCCACAACTTCCTCAGAATCAAGGACATCTCTTCAGGGACATTCAAACCCTAGGTGAAGAGCACCTTTGTGTACAGTTTCTCTTTAAAAAATATTTATTTATTTGGTACAGTATCTCACTATGCAGCTCAGACTCATAGTGATCCTCCTGTCTCAGCCTCCCCAGTACAGGGATTATAGGCACATGTCACCATGCCCAGTTTCAGTGGCTGGCTTGACTTGGGTTTGGCATAGTATGTGGTACTAGGGATTAAACCCAGGTCCTTGTGTTTGCCAGGTAGGCACTTGGACTACCAAACTATCTCCACAGCCCTGTGTGCAGCTTCTTGAATCTTCAGATCACTTGCTGGTCCCTGCGTGCCATATCCAGTGCAGCTCTCAAACTTTGTGGTGGCCAACTTGTGGAGAATGAAGAAATGAAGAGTCAGGAAACAGAAAGCTGAGGTCAGGCAAAGCCCTTGCTCCTAATGGGAGAAGAGAACTGCCCAATGAGTGCAGTGAATTTATTTATACACTCAGCAGGTAGATGTCATGTGACACCTTTCTGCCTATCAGCTTGTTTGCTTGGCTCGCCTTGGACTCTCTGTGTTCTCAGAGTTAGACTTGCTTTATCCCCACACATGTGATCAATCTCCAGCTTCAGCCATTTCTCACACACGGGCTGGTGAGGGCTGACATTGACTTTTGTGAAGTTATATTCTGCATCCATGTCACCCACCAAAGCTGGAGGGTGTGCCAGGACACTGTCCATCAGAAGGCTATGTTCAGGCATTCTGTTGGCAGAAGGATATTTCTTTTTGTTATTTTAAAAAATTATACAGAATTCAAAACAAGATAATAGGAAGTTAACTTATGGTTATTGATAGGTTCTGGCCCTAGCATAACTTATTAAAATCATTACGGTGGTCATCTAATATGGCCAATGCCCTTAAAATAAAAGACCACCTCCCCTCTTCGTCTCCAACTCAGCCCAAGACATAATTTACTTTTACCCTTCCCGCTGCCTCAGGGAAGACTCCTAACCAGCTCCCTCAGGTATATCTAAACATCCCCTCCAAACTCCACCCCTGGCAAGAGGCCATAAAAGCCTCAGCCTCCTTTGTCTAATCGAGTAAGAGACAATTCCTCATCCTTCCCCACATTCTCTCCTGTGTCCTCAAAGAAAATAAAGCCCTTTTCCCTTTTTCCTTCTGCCTATTTCTTTGCTGTGCTGAGAATCTATCAATTATTATATTGTATATCATGATCTTCAAAATAGTTGCTCAGATTACCAGATATAGGCATGTAAAGATGATCAAACTATACAAATAATAACTGTTCCTTTCAATAAATTAATAGAAGTTAGTAGTATAATTGTCTTAGCTATCTTCACTTTCATATATATATGAAACATATATAATAAAGAACATATATATATATATATATATATATATATATATATACATATATATATGCCAGTGAGATAGCTAAGCATACTAAAGTGTCTGCTTTAGCAAGTGCAGGGACCAGGGTTCGATCTCCAGTCCCGCATGCCATGCCTGCTCCACCCCCATGGTGCACTTAGCAGGTGAGCGAGTCTGGGCATGGTAGTGCATGCCTGTAATCTCAGTGCTGGGGAGGCAGAAAACAGGAGGATCACTAGGAATCTGCGCTGCATAGTGAGACCCTGTGCCAAACATATATATATATATATATATATATATATATATATATATATATATATATAGTATTTCTCTTTTCTCTCATCCCAGTTCTTTCCTTTGAGCAGTTTCTTTCCTTTTACAACATCTGTTGTACCTTTGTGGATTTTATTTAATGAGATATTTCTTAATGGTGGGTGCGAACACCTCCTGCAGCCATTTCGTGAACAATTGCCTAGTGACGCAAACTTTTGCCTCGCCCCTCCACACGCCAGACAGTCTGGCCTTGGTCACATTCTGCTCCTTGAATACATGAGAAGTCAGGAACGGTACACCAGTCGTGGCTAAATCTTTAGATTGGTGCTTGTGTTTCTACACAGCAAATCTCCTTCCTGGGCTTGTGCCACAGCAGTAACTTTTCCCTTTATGTAATACACACAGGTTCTGTTGCATCTTCTTTCAAGAAAGCTCTGTCTCATCACTGTTGAACACTTGTTGAGTGATATAATTTTGTACTCTCATGAATTCCAAAAATTCTTTCTTAGAGGCTTCTCTGGCAGCCTCGCTAGAACTGAAAACCTCATCTTGTCTTATCACAATGTGGATTTAGCTTTTTTTTACGAAATTTGTCAGCCACTCTCTGTTAGATTTAAATTCACCACTTGTTGCACTTGCACAGGGTTTTCTTGCAGTAAATCATGGCAATTTCCTGGCCTTTTCACAGATCGTAACTTCACGAACACAATTACATGCCAGCTGTTTCTCACTCAACCACACTAACCTTGTGGTTTCTAACCTTGTAGCGCTTGAGTCCTCTGCTTGGTTAAAGTCCTTACTCCTTGTCCACATTCCCCTTTTGATGGCACCTTTATTATTCAGAATAGTGAAGATTGTTAACTTCACCATCTTGTACTCCAAGGCCAGATCAATCACCTGCATATTATCCTCATGCTTTTCTGTGATTTCCTTCTTCAGTTCAGTGGTTGTTTACTTCAAAGCTTTCCTCTTACCGTTCTTGCCGTGCACTTTCTTGCTGTCCTCACTACCGCTCTGCGCGATCCTGGCACCTTCATTACTGCTCTGCATCCTCTTTTTTTTTTTTTTTTACCACCATGCCTGCTCTGCACTTTCTTTGGGGCTATGCTGGCAGCATAACACTGTATTGTACTGTATGTGCTCAAAAGCATGCAGAAAAGCTTCCCAGAAAGTGTGCGTGGTTCTGTCTGTGACTTCGATCTCGATTAGAGGAAGCCATGATAATGTGTCAGCTGTAGAAAGATGGCCTCATTGATGCTCATTCAGGAAGACAATTATGAGCCTTTTCATCACCCATGCAGAGATTGCAAATGGAAGCAAAATTTTGCTGAACCTTCTGTTCATGAAATAAATTATTCATGAACCAAGGTATTCCTGTACCTGGGGATGGGTATGTGGAAGAGCTCTGATCTTATTTTGCTTCTGTGAGAGGATGATAGGCTACTGCTTTTCCCCTGGGGTTACAAGGTTGTCTTTTCTTAAGGTTCTGATGGACTTGGCAGTGAAGACTGGGAAAAGTAAAATAAAATGCCATAAGTCTCGTTATTATTAAGATTCAACTATTTTTCTTGAATAAACACCTATAAAATTGATGGGCATTTTTGCTCATTTTCTAGAGTCCTGAAAATGTTTATTTTGATTTTTGCCAGTGTTCTTATTGTCAGCTAGTGTTCACCCTTGCTTTAGTGAAAAAATGGAAATTGAAACTAAAATATGAATTTTCAGAAAAAGCTTTTCACTGGAGACTTCTGGAAAGACGGTGTAATGGGGAACAGCAGAGAAACAGCCTCTCTGAGATTTGGAGTTCAGATGCTGGAATGTAGCTACCTGAGGTAGAGAAGAAGAAGGGATGCGGGTGCCTGGGACTGAGTGAATATGTGAGGTGAGAATTGAAGCCCACAGGGAGAGCAGAGAGACCCACTGCACAGTGAGGAGGTGGCAAGCAGCACTTTCTCCCTGACTCCCTATGTCAGAGGAGGAGCTTGAACCTGCTGATACGTGGCAACTACTGGTGACATCAAGATCTCCACAGAGAAGTGCACCAATGGAATACAGTGCTGTACATGGCAGGCTTTAGTGGCTGCTGTAGGCTGAACCCTTCTAGTGGCTCCCAGTGTTAGGGTGAGGTGAATTTAAAAGGCCCTAAGGTCAAGGAGCCAAATTCAAGTAAGAGGAGGCTCATAGAGTGTTGCAGGCTGAACAAATTGGGTTCCAGCCTCATAGCCAGAAACTAGCCTAAACTTCAGTGGAACTAAATGTGTAGGCTTATACTCCCAAAACTGCTATAGAGACTTAATGAATGTTGGGCCAGTGAGATGGCTCAGCAGTCTAAAGTGCTTGCATAGGCAAGCTTAGGCAACTGTAGAGACTGCAGTTAGATCCCCAGCACCACATGGTGTGCCAGCCCTACTGCCAGGGCAGGCTGAGCTGGCCATAAAAAAAAAAAAAGAAGAATGAGATGTAATGAATATCAATCAAAATACCATTAACATACTGCACAGCTCTACACAAAACATCCTAAAATTAACTTGGAACCAGAAAAAGACCTAGAATAGCAAAAGCAATTCTGGGCAACAAAGTCAAGTCAGGAGACATCACAACTCAAGGCCTGAAATTATCCTATAAAGCTACTGTGATAAAATAAACAAGATATTGGCAAAAAAAAAATAGACCTAAGAATCAGTGGAACAGAATGGAAGATGTAAACATATCCCCAAACACACAGGCACCTTTTTTTTTGACAAAGGAGCCAAACATGTTCACGGGAAGAAAGGTAGTCCAATAAATGGTGCTGGAAAAAATGGTTTTCTACCTACTGAGCATTAAAACTGGCCATGTCTATTACCATGCACTAAAGTCAAAATAGATCAAATATCTAAATATTAAAACAGAAATACTAAATTTACTTGAATAGAATATAGGCAAAATTCTTAGAGACATAGATGTGGTCAGAGACTTCATCAAGAAACCACAACAGAACTACTACAAATAATCAATAAATGGGACCTTACCTTTTTAATAAGTTTTGCACAAGGCTGGCCAGATAGCTCAGTGGATTAGGTGCCTTCTTAGGCAAGCACAGGAATCAGAAGTTTCAACCCAGGCACCCCACCTGTGTGAACCCCACCCCTGGGCACACTGAGCCGGCCAGGAGCCCGGATGTGGTGGCATGCACCTGTTATCCTAACACTGGGGTGGCTGAAAATAGGACAATCACTATGAGTCTAAGCTTTATAAGACCCTGTAAAAAATACATAAAAAATTTTTGCACAATGAAAGAAATACTCAACAGAATGAAAAGACAACCCACAAAATGGGGAAAAAATTATAGTGAGTTGTTTCACAAACCGAGGATTTATATCTATAACATATAAAAATTGTTTTAAAAATTCAAAGACCCAATAAAAAATGAGCATCTGAGATGAATATATACTTCTCAGATGAAATACATGTGGCAAATAAATACATAAAATTGCTCAACATCATTAGGTTATTTGATAGATGCAAATTAAAACAACATGGAGATTCCATCTCATCCCAGAAAGAAAGGCTATCACCAAAAAATCAACTGATAACAAAAGCTGGAGGGGCTGTGGTGAAAAAGTAACCCTCTTCACTGCTAGCGGGAGTGTATATTGGTACAACCACTGAGGAAATCAGTGTGGAGACTACTTAAGAAACTGGGACTAGAAGTTTTGAGCCTCTATTCCCCTGCTGGATATCTTCCCATAAGAATTAAAAACCTCATGCCACAGTGATATATGTGTACCCATGTTTATAGCATAATTTGTAATAGCTAAGTCTTGGAAACAAACTAGATGCCCATTAACAAAAGAATGGATAAAATTTTTTTTAAAAAATTTAATAGATGTCTACAGAGTGTCTACAGAGTGTTCTAGGTCACAATATTAGAAAGTACATTTTTCTCAGTTGCACACAGGATGTTCTCCAAAATAGAACACATACTAGCTCATAGAACATGCTTAAGTAAATGCAAATTATCCTGCACACATATTATCAGACCATAGCACAATAAAATTGGAAACTAATGGCAAAAGAAACCACAAAAACTTTATAAACTCATGGAAATTAAATAACATACCCCTGAACAACCAATAGGTCAGAAATGAACTTAGAGAATAAATATGACAGCTTCTACACTTGCATGATAATGTCAATACAATTTTCCAGAATTTATAAGACACAATGGAAGCAGTCCTACAAAGACAATTTATAACAGTGGATTTCCATATCAGAAAAACAGAGCAAAGTCAAATAAATAACCTAATGTTGAATCTCTAACTTCTAGACAAAGAAAAGCAAGTCAAGGCCAAAGCCCAGACAAAGGAATAAATTATAAAAATCAGACCAGAAATTAATGCCATGGAATAAGAAACAGAGAATCAATGAATTAAGAGTTTGTTCTTTGAAAGATCAAATAAAATTGACAAACCCTTAGCCAAGCTTCTCAAAACACAGGCAAAGAAAGGACTTAAATACATGCAATTAGGAATGAAAAAGATGAAATCACCACACTTCCTGCAGAAATACAAAAGTGGAAACAAGAAGATATAAAAGTTCTAAATAATGCAATATTAGTCAATGAAATTCAAGATGTAATTAAAAACTTGCCAACAAAGAAAAGCCTGACAGATTCACTGCTCTGACAGATTCACGGCTGAAGTCTACAAGAAATTTAGAGAAGACTTAATGCCACTACTTCTCAAAGGTTTTAATAAAATTGAAAGGGAAGCAATACTCCAAATTCATTTCTGAAAGCAAGCATTGCCCTGATACCAAAACTAGAGAAGGAGCTAACCAAAAACGAGGACTACTCTGGTTTCTCTTCAGAGCATATGAATCTTTCATGCTTCACCAAAAATGAGGACTAGGGGTCAAAATCCCTAATGAATATAGGTACAAAAATCTTCAGTAAGATACTGGCTAACAGAATGTATCAAGTCATCATGATGAAGACTACACACTATGAACAAGTAGGGTTCAGGGATGCTTTAGCAGATATGCAAATCAGTACATGTAAAGACCACATGAACAGAGAATATCTCTTTTTGATTGGTCCCATGTACTATGCTCTGGAGCCTGAAGCCTGGAGCCATTCTGGGTCCAGTGTCTTGCACACGTCTTCTCCCTTAAGGAAACATCTTTCTAAAGTGGTCAGCTGGCTTGATGACTTCTGACATACTCTGCCTGGTTGGTTGTCTGCTTTGCCTCAGCCCGAATTTCCTACCTCAGTAAAAAAAGATTAGATTGCTCCAGCCAGAAGCACAGCAGGCTGATTTTGAAGGACTAGCTGAGATGGGTCAAAGTCAAGTCCATCATCACCTCAGCGCTGGTTGTGTAACTCTGGAAGTCCAGTGGTTTGAGTGGTGGGTGCATTAAATGATTAGCCCAGATTATAGTGGTTTCAGTCATGTTGGGCTCTGGTTTTATTGTACTCCAGGTGATCACTGGTTTAAGGCAATGACTGGAGACTTCTGCATGTAGGTGAATGTCTCCATAAATCTCTTATCCTGATGTCCTCAATCTTAAAGTCTGATGAGATAAGCAAGATAGATTACGAGACAGATATACTTGTATGCAGAGCCCAGAATGCTTTGACCCAGAGTTTCAAAAACACAAAGGGGAAAATTTACTTTCTTTTTAATTGTTGATTGGACAATGATAGGACCAAATGAAGAGTCACGGTTTTTAGCAAAATCATTTTTAAGTCCCTAGTTGCCTTAGGAGTAACACAGATTCAGCTTCTGAGGTGTGATAGGTTTCAGACCCAGAATTTGGCCAGTCCTTGCCCCTACGCCATGACTCTACCATTCTCATTGCTTTATGAAGAGGGACTTTCTGGAGTTTCGTTACTTTTATGTCTGCTGAAGTCACTTCAGACTATTTCTAATAAGTGAACATTGTGAACATGCCAAGCAATTTGTAAATAATAGCCACTGCCATTTCTTATAAAAAGGGTTGGTGCTAACTACCCATAAAACATGGATTTTATAACATTTGGAAGTTCTCAATATATACTTCTAACCTTAAATAAAAGATTAATTGTTTCAGGGTGATCTAAACACTTGAATGGATAGACAGGATGTTAAT
>PVKN010023546.1:0-15121 GCA_004027915.1 Capromys pilorides
GACCTAGAATTGCAAAGACAATCCTGGACAACAAAGACAAGGCAGGAGATATTACAATTCCTGACCTAAAGTTACACTACAGAGCTACCGTGATAAAATCAGCATAGTATTGGCAAAAAAATAGACCTGAGGATCAATGGAATAGATTAGAAGATACAGAAGCAAATACAAACACACTCAGCCACCGTATTTTTGCCAAAGGGGCCAAACATGTTTACTGAAAGAAAGGTAGCTTCTTTAACAAATGATGCTGGAAAAACTGGCTCTCCACATGTCAAAAACTACAACTTGACCCGGGTCTATCACCATGCACCAAACTAAAATCAAAATGGATTAAAGATCTAAATATTAAAAGAGAAACCCTAAATCTCCTAGAGGAGAAAATCAGAGGAAATCTTGAAGACATTGGGGTAGGCAAAGAGTTCATGGCCAAAACTCAAAATGCACATTTAACACTTGAAAGAATCAACAAATGAGACCTCCTCCAGCTGAGAAGTTTTTTCATGTAAAAAGAAATTACCAACAGAGTGAAAAGACAGCCCACAAATTTCGAAAAGATTTTAACTAGTAAGTATTCAGACAAAGGTCTTCTATCTAGAATTTATAAAGAACTAAAAACCATTAGGGTCCCAAAATTCAAAGATCAAGTCCAGAAATGGCATCTGAGATGAACACACACTTCTCAGAGAAAGAAATTAACAATATAATACATGAAGAAACGCTCCACTTTGCTAGTCATTTGTGAAATGCAAATCAAAACAACACTTAGATACCATCTCACCCCAGAAAGAATGGTTATCATAACGAAATCAACCAACAATAAGTGTTGGAGAGACTGTGGGGAAAAGGGAACCCTTCTCCACGGTTGGTGGGAATGCAGAGACGATAGACCAGAAGACTTCATTTATAAATGGATGTATCTTGAACATATACTCATTAGTGAAATAAATCAGACCTACATATGCCAATATCGTATAGTCTCCCTAATATAAGGACTCAAAAGAAGAAATTAATTAATTAATTAATTAATTAATTAATTTATTTATTTATTTATGTTGGGTGGTACCAGGAATCACTCTCAAAACCTTGCATTTTCTGCATCCTCAACTCTTATAATTTTTTTATTATTTTTTTAGAAGAGTGACTTAAATACAAAGTGTATTTGGAAGAGTTAAAAAAAAACTAAGATTTATTGAAAGTGTTAATGTTTAATTGTTTGGCCAGTCTTACATATCTATATCTATTAATCTAAACAGATTGCATGATGAAAATATGTAATACAACCATTGTTAAATTTTTCTTGTTTTGAAAATCCTGTACTATATGCACTCTTGCTTGTTACTGTTTTCCTATCTTTGCTTCTTCTATTTTTACTCTTTAAAATAAAATTTTTTTAAAAAACTGTCAGGAGCCGCCACGGCAATATACAAGATGGCGCCCGTCTACCGCCAGCTGCTCCCCCGCCCATCGTGTGCCCAAGATGGCGCCCACATCCTGCTTCCTGATTCTTGCTTGCCTGATAGCGTTCACCATATATAGTAATACTTGATTGCTTCCGTGTCGCTGCCCAATAGTCTGTCCCCACGTGTATGTCCCTGATTAGCTGACATTAGCTATATAAGCCTAGGTACGGGAAGTGCCAGGCGCGCAACACGTATTGAGCCGTCTAGGACGGACGCATGTAGAGGTTGTAGCCCAGTCAATAAAGGAGTTTGCAGGGACAGAAGTGTTCGCGTGCCTCATTCCGCGGGACGGAAGCAGCGCCGGACAAAAAACTTTAAAAACAACTATTTCACCAGCTCTAATGGGGTCTTCCCAGAAATTTGTGAGGAACAGAAGGCCTCCCCTGTGAAAGGCTGGCACCATACTGCCACTCAGCACCACCACGATGGGGCTCTCACTGCCTGTAAAGACGATCAAGCCTTTCCATATCAGGAGTGCAGAAGACACAATCAAGGCAAAGTTTAAAACCTGGTAGTACAGATGTTAGGACTGTCGTTCTTGCAGGACCTCTGCCCCTCACTTCTGCTTTCTGTCCTCAGCCTGCAGCATGAAAGTTGCTCACAGTGGTCTCCACATCCTCCACCATGTCCCTCACTCAAGACCTTCTATTTAGCTTTCTGGTGCTTGTTCATCTTCCTCAGGTCCCCAGATATGTCCAAACAGGATACAGGGAGATGTGTTCCCACAGCACCTGTGCATACCATGTCGGCATCTCTGGAGGCCCAGGCAGCCCCCCATGAATCAGTTCTAAAAGCTTCTAAACCACATGCTCAGGTAGTCTCAGGGCAATGCCTCTACTTCTCCAGTATCAAAATCTGTCTTAGTTACTTCCCTCATTGCTAGGATAAAATATCCCCATGACTTAAGGAAGGAGAAGTTAATTTTGACTCATGTTCCAGTTCATGGTTGGCATAGTCTGCTTTAAGGCAGAAGAGCTTAACAGTGGGGCCTAGTGGAAGAAATGCTGCTCACAGCATGGTGCACAGGAAGCAGAAGGAATCAAGGGAGGATCTGGAAAGGGAGATATAACCTTGCAGGTGACACCCAGCATGGCCTTGCTCTTCTGACCAGACTGTACCTCCTAACAGCCAGTCAGCCAGAATCCAATCACCTTGGAAAACGCTGTTCAATGATTGCAGGAGGGTCTTTGAAGACATCTAGATATAAGCATAAGGGGATGCATTTTTACAATTATACCTCTCCAAGCCTCTTTGCTTGCTTTTCTATAGTAGCAGGCAAGTATTTCCTGTAAAGGGTCTAATAGCAAATTTTAGACTGTGTGGGCCACATGTTCTATTGCACCTATTCAATCTTTTGTAGCACAAAAGCACCCAGAGATAAAACCTAAGTGAAAAAAAAATGTTGTACTCTAATAAAACTTTATTTGCAAAAATAACAAGTGTAGTAGATCTAGCCTATAGTTTATTCTTGGCCAAAAGCAGCTTATAATATGGACTAGCAAGATGACCTCAGGTGAAGCAACATAAAAAGTAATATCTTTTCAAGTGTCTCTTTGTTAAAAGAAAAAGAAAAACTAAAACATTTTATTGGAGAAGACATTTATGTTGTATTTTTTTTTCCTTTTACAGTAATGCATTGTACATTTTTAGATTCTTCTCAAGTACACAGAAAAGTTGAAGGGAGTGATAGAATTTAATTCAGAAAAGAAAGGGTTAAATAGATGAAAATTGAAGGACAAAAGTATCGCCTATCTGCAAACACAGCCTCTTCTTTAGAAACTGATTTACCCAGACATTGAATTGATTATAAGATATGTAGAGTAAAAACAAATTTGCTGACCTTCATTTCAGAGATCAAAGGTTAAATTCATACCCTGTAGGAGAGTTCTGTTACATTACTTCCAAGCTGTCTGGTGACATATTTTTAAAAAATATTTCTCTCCAACTTTATCAAGTGTTCTTTGTGCTCTGAAAATGTGACTTGAAGTCCCAGCTGGAGTGGGGACCTCATGAGTCTTAGATAGCTGAAATTCCTCTCCATCTATATCCAGAGGCAAATGGTTAGTTGAAACAGACATTAATTGAAGGGGTTAATATCTGAGTCTAGTTATTTATTGAAGATTGAAATTAACATTTTATGCTCGATAACCAAGGGTTTCATGAGCCATGCACAGATAAAGAGCTAAAATTGTCTATGTCGATGTCCTTGACATTGGGCTGAATAAACATGTTTTAGACAGCAACGTCTGGCAGTGACGCGGTGCTCCCAATTTATTTGCTTCTAAGCAATTTGTCAGAGAAGAACCCAGAGAGTTCAGAAGTTAGGAAAACTGCACGCAAATTCGTTCAACACAGTAACATTTAAAAAGAAATTCTGTCAATTTAGTTATAAACTTAAATAAAACTCCCTAAAAAGTAGTGGTTCACAAAATGTGTTTCATGACAAAGCTTGACCAGTTTTTAGCAAGATGAAAAATGTTAAGACACTGGTGTATTTTATGTAGCTAAATCCATTTCATTTGAAGGACTGCCCTTTAACTTGAAACACAACCTCTCTATTTTTATGTTAAATAAATGATACTCATTTTAATTAATAATTAGCTAGCATAAAAATACATTAACAACCATATATTGATACTTAATTTTGTTGCTGCTGCTGCTGTTGTTGTTGTTGTTGTTTGTTTTGGTGTTGTTGAGACAGGACCTCACTTGGTAGTCCAGGCTGGTCTCGAACTGAGGGTACCCTTCTATCTCAATCTCCCACATGCTAGGATCATAGGCATGCTCCACCACACCTTGCTCCCTAGTTCTTTTTAATCCATAATTTTACTATTTAATGAGTAGGAAACTGAGACTATGAAATGGTACTATTGAAACTTTAATTTCTTCCATTTTCTGGTTCAATAGGAAGCAGCAAATACAGGTTAACTTCTGTATGCACTTCAGGAAGTATGGAACTGTGGGCCCTTATGCATCTAAAATCTAAAAATCTCACCTCTGCTTTTTTCTCATTTGAGAAAGGCATCAGCAGAATTTATTTGATTAGTGCAGAGCTAACATGGACATCATTGGTTTGATTTGGTTTGGTGCTGTACCAAGGATTATGTCCAGTGCCTTCACACTAATCTAAACTTTTTAATGTTTAGATTGGGTTTCCTATCTCAAATTGCTCAGGTTGGCCCAAATCTATGACCCTCCTGCTTCTCCCTCTGAGCGCTGGGATTTCACTGACATCTTGACCACATATTTCCTGTCATGGAATAATGTAAATAAATGATAATTTAGTCATTACAATTTTCAGTAAGAAGTGTTCCACTAAAGCTTTGCTTCTTAATCTATAAAAGGGGATAATAACATGCCCAATGTCATGAAGGTGGTGGGGGGATTAAATGAAACAGTGTAATAGACTAATTACTTGATATGAAATAAGTATGCAATGAATGTTTGTGCTATTATTTCAATTATATGGTAAGAGGAGATCAAAATAGCTTACTTAATTTGTGGAATTCTTTTCTTAAGTTATTAAGCAAAAATGTAAAAAAAGACAGTTGCCTTGATTTTTAAAAATCAGCTAGGGAGATAGCTTGGCAGTCTAAGCACCTGTCTGGCAAGGGCAAGGTCCTGAGTTTCAACCCAAGTACCACATACTGGGAACACCCCGCGGTCCCTGATCTGAGCATGACAGTGCACACTTGTAATCCCCATACTGAGGAGGCTGAGGCAGGAGGATCACTAGGAGTCTGAACTGCATAGCAAGACCCTGTATCAAAATAAATAAATAAATATCAACTAAGATGGAATTTGTCTCCTAAAACCATAATCTTCCATTTGAAAATGTGCTACTGTGTGTATATGTATGTGATCACATAAGCTTTTTAAAATTGTTAAGCTCTTGTACGGAAAGCAGGGATATATCAGGTGGGATTCTAACTCCAAATTCTCCTGCTCAAACATCACCAACGGAGAGGGTCAGATAAGGAAGCCTAGCAAGGGAAGACCTGAAAAGCTTCGGTGATGTCAGCCCTCATCCTGACTAGCAAATGTCAGACCCCTGCGATCGTGAGGACTTCCGCCTTAGCACATTGTCTCCTGGGCAGGAAACAGCCTGGTGTTCACAGTCCCAACTGTTGTGATTCCTCGCTTGCTAAGAGAAAAAACAAGGCAAGGCCACAGACTTAGGCTCTTCCCAAAGGGCCAGGACTCCCCCACAGAGCACTGGTCTTTCTCCTCACTGTGTGAAGCCTCCACTGAACTTAGCATGACTAACAGTGACTCCTCCTTCTGGGGTAGAAAGAGCAGTGAGCTGGAGCACTGAAGCTCAAGCTTCCTTTGACATGAATGCTCTCCACTTTGGCAGGAGAAAGGGTAGATGAAGTAGAACTGCTTGAGATTTCCAAGAATCCCTCGTAGGCCCCCTTGCCTGATAGTTGAATTGAGGCATCAGTGTGGCTGTCAGCTAGCAGAGCATCTTCGCATGTAAGCAACACGAAAAACACCCAGAGTAGACCATGAGAGGAGGGAAATTTCATGAACAACTTATCCAACAGATAGCGTTCTTTTCTCCAAGACACAGGAACATCTCAGGATCTTAGGGCAAGAATTCAAGCCAGGCCTCATAGTCTGCAGTTTGGAAATAATATGGTGTTTGGAAGCTACTGCTTCCAAAGACCTCCATGATATTTCTCATCTCTTCTTGTGCTTTCATTCCCCTATGCTATTGTCAGAACCTCTACACCCAAATTCACATTTTGGAACCTAATTGCTGCTGTGATGTGCAGTTGACACTCTGCACTCAGGGCTCTCATAGCTGCGGATCCACTCAGCCCTGGATAGGGACCACTTGAGCAAAAAATTGCACCTGTAGTGAAGATACACAGACTTTGTCTTGTCATTATTCTCTAAATGAAATAGCATGATGGTTTACATAGTATTTACATTGTATCATATATTATTATAAGTAATCTAGAGATTAAAGTTATAGGAGAGAATTGTATAGGTTATATGCAAATACCTTGCCAACTTATAAAGAGACATAAGCACCTTAAAATGTTTGATATCCACTCTCTGGTCCTGAAAACAACCCTTGCAAGTGGTGCCTACTGGGGAGGGATAAAGAGTTGAAGACAACTGCTTTGCCCTTCTGCCCTGTGCAAACACTGCAGGAAGATACACTCTTCAGTCTTCACTGTGCATTTGGTTCAGCTAGCACCTTATACTTTCCAGCCTGTAGACTGTTGGCAATAGCTCTCTATTACTTATAAGTTATCAATCTGAGGTATTCTACTATGACAGCCTTTGTGACCAGTTTTCTTCTTGCTTTTCCTTTTTCTAATTTTTCTTTTTCTGCTTTTTCTCTCCTGCCTAAGTCTTGTCCTCTGAGCATCCACTAGGGATGCAGCCCTGCATTTACTCTTCCTTCCCATTTTTGACTCTCATCAAGTATTTATAGCAACTGGAATCCTCTTCTCTGTGATTAAAAGCACCTAAGAGAAGGGCTCTGACTGCCTTAGTGAGCCTAGGGTTCCCTTGGGAGCCAGAGTACCTTACGCAGCATGACCCATGGTGTGGGGCAAGTGAGGGCTCTCCCATGTGCACACAGGCCCACCCCCTCCCCCACTCAGGTCATGGTGGGTGTGCAGCTGTAGAAAATGGGTCTACTGTGTGCCCTGGGCCCCAGGAGAGCAGGGAATAAATTTATAATGGTCCTTTGCAAATCTAACCCCACCATAGAAGAGTGAAAGTCATGTCTACGTAGGAGGTATGTATTCGTGTGTTTTTTACAAAAAGAACAATGTATAAATTCCTGGTTCTACGTTATGTCCAAGTCTTCTGGGAAGCATGCTCAACAGTGGTTTGTGCCTGCTTCACGCTTGTTTTATTTTATTTGGCAGCAAAATGAAGATCAGTTTTGGAATAAAAGCCCAACTCCGCCCTTCATTCACTTCATTACACACTGTGCGCTGCTGCCGTCCTTCTCTTTAACCGTCACTCCCAGGCTTACTTCAGAAACGTCTTCTGTGGGAATATTTTTGTTCACTATACATTATATTTTTTTGTTTGTTTGTTTGTTTTGTGTTTTTGTACCTACAGAACAAATCTCCCATTTGACATGAAGTAAAGGATTTAGGGAAGATAAAAGTGTCATACTAAGTCAGCTATATGATAGACTTAAGAGTGAAACAATCCATCTCTGTCCTTGGACCAACTCAGCCCTGTTTGGTTCCTCATAGTCTGTGGCCGGATTCTGCTGTATTCATCTCCTCATTGGTTCTTGGATCAGTCCCCCTCTCCCCAGAGTGGGTGTTCATCTTTCATAGACATTTGCAAACTAAGTAAATAGTGTGCATCAGCACCATTGATCATCGGGCATTGTGCTAAACCATGACTTGAGGAAAACAGCAGCAATAAGACAACAACATTCCAGATAGTCTTTTAAACTCTGGAAGTGTGAGCTATTTTTCTCCTGTTTTGTAGATTAAGAACTGAGGCAGATAGAAGTTAAGTAACTAGTCAAGGGTGAGCAGCTTGTTAGGTGTGGAGTTGATCTGTATCCCCAAAAGAGGTCATGGGCCTCTTCCTGAGTTTATGATCTATCTACCTGGAAGTCTGAACAATATATCCCACTAATCTTAGCACAGAATGGCACATTCTGGTCCAGTTCTGTGGGTGGGAGGAACTCGGACATGAGCTTGGTGATTTCAATTTGAAGGGCTTCAAATAGAAGTTGACAAATGCTTTGAACCTTAGGCGTGGAGTTCCACTAAGCTGCCAAGACCTCCCTTGATATGACCCCAGCCGAGCAGTAAACAACCAAGCACTTGATAATACCTCAGTTTATCACACACTTGAGGTGACTCATAAAACCTGAGACCTTGGTTCCATGACAGCAAATCGATCTCATTCTGTGCCTGCCCAACTACCAAGGGTCGTTAGTTGTTGGGATGTTGGGTTTAGAGGAATCCCAGAGACTGTCAGCAGTGTGCCACGATTACTTAGTGTTGCCTGAAGCAGGCCCTGGACCAGGGAAAAGGTGGCACAAGGCAATGTGTACATCAGCCAAATCTGGTCCAATGGGTTTGCTTTACAGAAGAGGAAAGAGTGCTCCAGAACAGATAGTGAGTGCTCCAGCTCACTTAGCAGGTTAGTGGCAGAGCAACCCTGTTTCCAGTGCTCTTTCCGTAACCCCTCAGCTCCTGTTAAGTGATAATCAGACAAACAGCAAAAACTGGCAAGAAAATTACATTATGCTTAGTGCAGTATTTGTTTTAAGTGTATTTCGTCTAATTCCTTGAAAGCTGCTTATGCATGTACTATAACTCTATTCATTGGAATATCTGATTATTCAGAGCATTCCCTGACTTGGCTGGATAATAATAGCAAATAGCCATCCCCCAGGCAAGTAGCAATTTATTTTAGACAAGAGAAAAGAAGACAGGTCCAGGGCTGCATTTTTTGTGTGAAAGGCCAGTGACAAACATTAATGTCATGGTACTGTTTGCCAAGCTGACCTGGGCTTGTCAATAAAATCTGACATACTAAAAGGCATTTGAAGGAATGATGGCTTTTTAAACAACAAGCTCAGCTAAGCTTAACCTTGGTGGCCAGATTTCATCATCCCTCAACATTCCTGAAATATGAGCTAATCAAGATGTGAGCCCCGAGGGACAAGTGGGAATGTAAAGGTGGAGAGAAAAAACAAAAGAGCCCTGCCAAACTGGGCATCTGCATAGCCAAAGGCTTGCTGGCCTGAAGGAGAGGAGTCTTTAGATGCAGACTTGTGCAGTTGGGGGATGACGTGCACCATTGTGAAAAGAATCTGGACTTCACACCTCCAAAGATTTTCCACTGAACCCCAACTCTGCTAGTTGCGAAGTTCTGAATCCCTGCAACCTTTCTAGGCCTCAGTTCCCCCAGTATAACAGACATAACACCTATCTTTCAGGATAGTATAAAAAATGAATGAAATAATTATATCAAACATCAGTTCCTAGTCACTGTCTTTTGGTAGGTGCTTGACGAATGGATGGGTCATATATTTGATGACCATACTGGTTCAATGCATTTTGTAGTGAAACAGTTCTGGGCTAGGAATGAGAAGATGTCCCGTTACCAGATCCTGGAATTCTGCAGATTCTTTTCAGGGATTCTTTCCAGGTCCTTGGTGTTCTGAACAAATAACTGGGCAAGACCCATGAAAACTATAGCAATGCTTTACATTTATTACAAGTAGGAAACGAAGTTTGCTCTGCAGAGTGAGAGCGGTCCACTAAGAGAGCTCACAGTGGCTGCAGGGCTAGTGGTAGAGGTCTTCTGTATCCCTAATTCCCAGGCTGATGTCAGATCTAGGCTGTTTTATAAATCTGCATGATTTTGAGCCAGAATTGAAGACTGCACTTTCTGATTGGTCCCAGGAGCAGGGCTTGGGAACCGTTCTCTGCCCATGTGTCCTGGATCCCCGTCACCCAGAGATCACTCTCATCTGCTCACCAACTGGTTGCACCCTGATCTCCTGCCTCACTCCCTGAGTCTGGTCCTCACTCTGTGTCTACTGGAGGTGACCCAGCATCCTCTACCTTGCTCACAGTATGCACTAAATAAACATTTTCAGAATGAAGGAATAAATGGAGAAGAAAACTCCAAGGTGCATTTTCACCCAACCTTCTTGGGCCTCAGTTTTTCTCATTTACCTAAGAAGACTGATTTCTCAGATCCCTTTTAATAGTGTGTTCTTCTGGCATCCATAGCTCAAAAGCTCAGAAGCACCCACCATGATTTGCAGTTTCCTGAACATGGGCCTAAAAATGTCAAGAAAGTTGGTGAGACTCAGCCCTAGATCTTAGAAGCTCCTGGACTAAAATCACAGGTGAGGTCTTGATCCTTTGTTTATGTATGCATGTATGTATGCATGTATGTATGTATTTTAGTAAGGGTCTACAGGATCTATCTATAGGGTCTCACTATGTAGACAGAACTCTTAGTGATCCTCCTGTTTTCAGCCTCCAAGTACTGGGATCATAGGCATGTACAATCACACCCTCTCAGCACGCCCCAGGGCGGAGCCCACACAGTATCTGCTGAGCCATTTGGCTGGCCCTGTTCACACATAAATCCTATAAGTTTGGATCCTGTTCACACATAAATCCTATAAGCTTCTAAGAAAGTGTATCTATTAGTAGATAAAATTTCAATTTGGAAGCAACAGAAATGGAACATGTTGCCTTTCCCAAGAAAGAAAAGCAATCTTAAAACAGGAGCAAGTGACATCAAGGTGAAAGCGAAGCCTGAGAATGCTCCCGGCTGGCCTCATTCATAGAGCCGCTGTCACCGCAATGTCTTCTGTCTGACATTTCGGTCCTCTCAAGTGTGAATCGGGGTCTTCTCATGAAAGCACTTAAAACGCTGGGCCCTCATGGCAGTCAGAATCCCCCATCCACCCCCGCCAGTCCTGTAATCTTCAAGTGAACCCCAGTGTGACCTGAAGGAAAGGCATGGCAGGCTGAGTGTCCAGAGTTTAAGTTAGGGACTTTTCCTGGCTTCTTATTACCAGAAGAGATGCCCTGGAAAAGTCAGCTGAGACCCTAGAGGGGAGCAAAGTTGTCAAGAGCAAAGACAGTAATACTCAGAGGATGAGAGTTCAAAAGGAAATAAATAGCCCAAGCTGGAAATAATTGCTGCGCCTTTAATGCTTTAAATATGCCTGCTTTTGTTTATTTTTTTAATCTCCACAAGTTACAGACTCTGAATGGTGCGTCCGATTTGTTTCCTACTCTTTGATATTCTTGTTTAAGAAGAGGTCTTATTTGGCTTTTAAAGATAAAACTTCTGAGAGCCCTCACTCTATGCCCAGGAGGCAGGAGCAGCAGCTGGGTGGATGGGGCTGTCGTCCCTCTTCACTAATGAGGTCGGAACCAGGAGGGACATGAAGGTAGGATGCAGGCAGATAGACTTGCTGAGGGAGGAGAGAAGCAAGAAGTCAGGAGACCAGAGAGGTGAAAAGATTCCATTTGCAACTGATATGAGTGCCAGTCAGAAGTCACCGTAGGTTTTTAAGTAAGGATGGGCACTGGGAAAATTCTGCTATTATTGCCACAGATTAGAATAAGTGGATTTGCTAGTAAATCAAATTCAGATTTGATCAGATAGAGTATGTTGTCCATTTTTCTTCTTGTTTTTTGACACAGGGTCTCACTATGCATTTCAGGTTAGCCTTGAATTCACTATGTAGACCAGACTGGCCTCAAACTGATCCTGACTTTTGTACCTCAGCCTCCTGAGTACTGGGATTACAGGCAGGCACCACCACACCTGGATGTTGTCCATTTTTCCAAGCTACACTTTACTCAAATATCAAGAATATTTTTTAGAGTTATCTGACATACAAAGATCCCTTGGTTTAGGCACTTAATTTGCTTTAAGATTTTGAGGAAGATGGCTGCAATTGTGTTTGTATGGGGAAGGTGGCCATGGTCATGTTTGTCACCTGATGTGGAGTTTGCAAATGGAAGTAAAATTTTGCCAAATGCTTTAGTTTGTGAACCAAATCATTTGCAAACAGAAGCATTCATAAACCAAGGTATTATTGTATATAGTTGTATATTCATATACTCAACAAATAATTACTAAATATCTAGTATATGTTCACGCCTCTGAGAGATACAGGAAGAAAGAAATTGTAGGTGGTCTTGTTAGCATAAATGTATAAAGATATGATAGAAAGAAAAGAAAAAAGGACAGTTTACTGCTGAGGAGTGCAGCAGATACTGGATGTTATTTGTAATTTGTTGAAGAATTGCCTAAGAGCTAGCAATGTCTGGATAAAGCAGGTGAGGAAGGTGAGGCTGGTGGAAAGATTCTACTCAGGCTGCGGGGGTGACGTTGGCAGTGACTCGGAGGAGGCCTGAGAAAGTATTGGAAGATTTGTCTGAGATGGAAGTTTTCAAATAGCTCCCTGGAAACAGAACACCTTCGAGGGCTTGGAGGCAGAGCTCACCACTTTCAATGGTGAGTTTAAAAAAGGGGGCTGGCTGCAGTGTTTGGTGGGCTGGAGCCAGGAGAACTGAGGTAGGAGAGGTCTTCTGGGGGCTCTGTCCCTGAGAAGAAACAGGCCGGGAGGTCGGTCGAGCAGCGCCTATCATCTCCCTTGGTTCCTGCTGGCCCTTTGACCTCACAGAGCTCAGCCTGCTGCTCAAGCCATCCAAAGAGCAAAGTGGACACCAGGCGCCAGCTCCCTGTTCATGCCAGGAAATGAATACTTTTGGTGCCGGAGAGAAGCCTGGAGAATAGAACAAAACCCCAGCGAAGTGTGCTTTCCATCTGCGGCCCGCATCCCCGGCAGCCAGCCCACCATTGTGGAAAGGGGGATTAATGAGACGCAGACGTCCTAGGCCCAGCCTTATATTATTCATTTTTCTTGGAAATGTCTGAGGTTCTGTGATCCCTCTCTAATCCCATATGCCATACTTAGTTTCCATTTTGACAGGCCCAGGGCTGGGTGCTTGGGCTGGCAGCCAGGGTCTCGGTTTGTGCTGGGGGCAGGGCGCCCTTTGCAGGTGTCACCAGTTAGCCCCAGGAACCCAGTTTGCTGGCACTAATTATACAGCAGGAAACCAGAAAGGGGGGGTATCGTTTTTTTTTTTTTAAATTTGAAAGCAATAATAGTTTTTCTGACGTACCAAACTGAATTAAATCTCTGGGTTGAGAAGTCATAATTTGTATGTGTTCTGTAAGTGTTCTACTTCCAGAGATCCTCCACAATAAATTTCTCTCCCTAGCTGACATCTTTTACTTCATTTTCCTGAATAATCTGTCATCTATTCTGTTGCCCAGTAATTTCACCCAAGATTTTCTGCTCTGAGCCAGAAGTGTCTTAGCTTTTTATACCAGATAGCACTCAGGGTGAGGATCTTTCCACTCCTGAGAAGACCAGCTGTTTCTCTGGGGCCTTTGGTTTATCTTCCTCCTTTGTTAAAATTAGTGTCAAAAGTCACACAACTTCTGCATTACCCAACTAATGAAGATGTGATTCCTGAAGAATACACCAACCTATGCCTTTGCAGTGGCCTCCACTTAAGCCACTGTCACTATGTCACTCCTCTTCCCGTCTGTCCCATCCTTTTTGGCATAATCTGCTGCTCTGGCGTTGTTTACTAGTGTCTAGCAACCATGGGTGTTCCCTCCCAGTGATACCTATTGAGAGTGCCACCCAGCAGGGGACAGCACAGTTCTGACTTAGAAATGTTTTGAAAAGCATGTTTAATAGCAGCCCCAAATAGGTATTTGAAAATCAACCTGTTTCTCCTGTGGCTTCGGCCTGCTCTCTCCCACCAAATCCTCCCTGCATGGAGGCACTTCTCTCAGCACTGTTACTGTACCCCAAGTTCCCTCGTCCATTTCTGCTACCCTAGCCCAAGCTTGACCAGCATCCCCCATGCCCCTCCTTCATCTGTTTCCACACAGCAGTGGATGCCCAGAGAGAGCAGAATTTGGAGCTGTACTTCTTTCTAGCTGGAACACTGCGTTCTGCAAAAATCATGGTGTTCCCTTAGTTTTTAATTGGTTGAACAGCATAGTACAGGGAAATATGCCTTTTATGAGCCCTATAACCATTTCCAATCCATTTTAGTCATTATCCTTAACATTTCCTCTCTTAAATATGACCAAGTAATGGACAAGTAGCAGAACTGACTGATGGCTTATGTGTGTGAAAGCTGACAGATTATAAAAGATCTAAACATGAAGAGCAACCGCATACAATCTGTCTGAGCCAAAAAATATGGCTTCCTGGTTCTCATATGAGTGGGCATGGTCACATTATATCCAAGTGAAACCCCTCTCCAGAGTTGGTCAGTCAGGGCCAATGCAAAAGATTTACGTTCCATAAACTTAGAGACTAAGTCTTTCAGTTGACAGGACCTAAACAAAATCATAAACTTTGAACTTAGACAGACTTGGATGTAAATCCTAAGGTTTGTAATTTATTAACTGAAATCTCTCGTTGAACTGCATGGGCCCCTTAGCTGATCTTGACCTGTTTTTCCTCATCTTGAATGTGGCCAGAAATAACTATGTCAACAGTGCCATTGAGGAAATACAATGAGATTGTCAACCTGAGCAATCACTAGCATAGGGTAAGCACTCAACAATTGGTAGCCATTGTTTATAGTTAATAATATTAATTGTAATATGATTAGTTTAATTAGTAATACTAATTATAATAAGAAGCAGCAGGAGTAGGAGTTTGTGCACTCCTATTTAAACTTTATGTGTGGTATAATTAGAACTTCAGTCCTTCAAATAACATTAAGAATGGCACTAGAGAAGCCTTGATGTTCTCTTGCAATGGTATAGAAGGGCTAGAATGAAGAAATGGAGGAAGTATGTTTGGCTAATTTTGTTGCATCCAGTAGAGAGTACTTTAATAAATCAAAATTTTCAAGCACTTACAAGATTTGCACACTCATTTCTGCTTAATTTCAAGCCCCATGTAAGATCATACTAACAGATCTCTTTTAAAAATATTTTTAATTTTTATTAGTATATGTTTGCAATAATAATATTTGTAATCTTAGTCTGGAGCTGGTACATGTACATAATGTTTCTGAACATCTGTGTTCAACCCTTTTTTCTCCTCCCCCTCCCTTTAATCACCTGGCCCCCCT
>PVKN010023547.1:0-14752 GCA_004027915.1 Capromys pilorides
AGGGAAAGGGACATACAAAGAATGAAGATGTGAGGGGCTGGGGAGATAGCTCTGTGGCACAAGTGCTTGCCTGGAAAGTACAAGGTCATGAGTTCAAACCCCAGTCCTGCCAAAAAACAAAAAACAAAACAAACAGTAGTCAAGTTGACACAACGTATCAACTACTATATTAAGAACGAAGACGTGTTATGTCTATGTGCCAACTCTCCACAAGGTACATGATCCCTATGTATTGCAGGCATAACAAAAATTAAGAAAAAAATTTTTTTATTTTATTTATTTGTTTGCTTGTTTGTTTCTTTATTTACTTATTTTATGGCTGGCTCAGCCTGCCCTGGTGGTGAGGCTGGCGCAGCATGTGGTGCCAGGGATCGAACTGTAGTCCCTGAAGTTGCCTGAGCTTTCCTAAGCAGGCTCTTTAGACCACTGAACCATCTCGCCGGCCCTCCTAAAAAAATTTTTTAAAACTTAAGGAAATTCAGGGCCGGGAGATAGCTCAGTGGAATAAATGCTTGCCTGGCAAGGTCCTGAGTTCGATCCCTAGTACCACCAAAAAGAAAATACAGGGGTTGGGATACAGCTCAGCAGCATAAGCACCTGCTTAGGAAGTACAAGGTCCTAAATTCGATCCCCAGTACCGCAAAAAAAAAAAAAAAAAAAAAAAAAAAAAGGAAGTAAAGAAAATACAGCCAGGCATATGCCTACAGTCCCAGCACTCAGGACAGGAGGATCACCAGAAATTTGAGGCCAGCCTGGGCTAAATCATATATCTATATCTATATCTATATCTATATCTATATCTATACCTATATATAGATAGATATACATACATATCAATTTTTATATAGGAAAGCTGCCTAAATATGTCAATAAAATAGCAATTGGCTTTTCAAAAATAAGCAATATGGGCCTGGCATGGTGGTGCACGCCTGTAATCCTAGCACTTGGGAGGCTGAGGCAGGAGGATCAGTGCGAGTTCAAGACCAGCCTGGGCTACAAAAAGTGAGCTTGAGGCCAGCTTGAACTGCATAGCAAGACCCTGTCTCAAAAAAAAAAAAAAAGAGCAATATGATTTGGCACTAACAATTTAAAACTGTGTTGTAAATAAACAAGATTTTTTTCTATCTGAGCATAGTTAGGAAAGGGTTTAAGGGCAAAGTTCTCTAGTTGTATTGTCTATGATTTAATTATGCACAATTAAATGGTAAGAGCTATGATTGCCATCCATGTATAGGACCCAGAAAGAGAGGCAGCCAGCTGGCTGTGGTGCACACCTGAAATCCCAACACTCTGGGAGGCTGGGGCAGGAGGATCCAAAGTTTCAGCCCAGCCCAGGCAACTCAATGATGTAGTTGAACTTTGTCTGGGAGGGAAAAATGAAGCCAAGAGTGAATGCGCATTCCTGTAATGCAGCACTCAGGCAGCTGAAGGAGGATCACCCCAAATTCATGGCCATCCAGGCTACAAAGTGAGTTCAAGGTCCATCTGAACTACAAAGTGAGAGAATCTGTCTCAACAAAAAGGGAAGGCAACTGGGACCGTAGCTCAGTGTGAAGGCCCAGGGTTCACTCCCTAGGAAAGAAGGAACAAGGCTGGCCAACAGCTCAGCAGATTAAAGCACCTGCAAGCAGGTGCAAAGGCCAGGGGTTCAATCCCCAGGCCTGCTGTGCCAACCCCCTCCCCCCCTGCTGGCCCCACCCCCAGGGCCCAATGAGTGGGCAATTGAGACTGGGCGTGGTGGCACGGGCCTGTAATCCCAGCTCTTGGGAGGCTGTAAACAGGCCGGTCCAATCTAATAGTGAGACCCAAAAACCCTGTAGACCCTTCCTTAAAATACAAAAAAAGGGAAGAGTGCAAAGTGCTTTCTATTCTTTTTTTTTTTTTTTGCAGGACCGAGGTGTTTTTTGTTTTTGCCCCCATAATTAAACGGTCTTCACTTTCAAAGGGGGAAATGCAAATGCTGCTGGCTAAGTGCTGATACACATGACGGCCACTGCAGAAATAGCAGACAGACCAGATGCCTTAGCAAGTGTTGCGTAGAATACCTGTAAAACACTTCAAAGGTGACATGCCTCACTTTAACTGTACCCTTCCAGCTACTTAGATTCCCAGACTTCCATATACCTGACTCTGCTTCAGATTCCTCTGCTGTCACTCAGTTTACCCTTCAATGCCTCAACTTTCCCATCAGTAAAGTGGGGAGCATTATAGGACGCAGATCCGAGAGTTACTTTAAGTATTCAAAACAAGTACACTAAGATGTTGGGCATGGCACCTGATGCATGAAGAGACTGTGACACACCCAGCTCCTGTCCCACTGCCTCAGTGGGAATGTGTCAGCTGGTGCCCCCTACCCTGTGGCAGCCCCTAGGACGGAACCTGATATCTCTTCTCTGGTCCCTCATGAGTACCAAGTCATCAACTCCATCTTTATGTCCTCTAAGAGCCAAGCAGCACCCTTAGCTTGGTAGATTCTTATAAGAAATGAAGAGAGTGGGCCAGATAGCTCTGTGGATTAAGGTGCCTGCTTAGGCAGATGCAGGGGTGGGGGTCTGATCCCTGACCTGCTGTGCTGGCCCCACCCCCAGGGGTGAGACTTCCACTGAGACTGGGTGTGGTGACGCTTGCCTATAAGCCCAGTGCTTGGGAGGCTGCAAACCGGAGTATCACTACAAGTCTGATCTGTGTAGTGAGACCTCTTGCTAATAGATAAAAAGATAAAAATAACAAATGAAGGCCAGGGAGTAACTGAGTGGTGAGCTATGCTCACCATGCATGGGGCCCAGGATTGAAGGATCAGTATCACAAAAGTGGGGAAAAAAAGAGGCTAGTAAAACACACACACAGGGCCGGCCAAGATAGCTCAGCGGTCTAAAGCACCTGTTTATTTTTTTTAAACATTTATTTATTTATATTATGGCTGCTCAGCCTGCCCTGCGGGTGGGGCTGGCACAGCATGTGGGGCTGGGGATGGAACTGTGGTCCCTGGGGTTGCCCAGGCTTGCCTAAGCAGGCGCTTTAGACCACTGAGCCATCTTGCTGGCCCCATAAAGCACCTGTTTAGGTAACTGCAGGGACCGCAGTTCAATCCCAGGCACCAGTCCCCACCCCCAGGCAGGCTGAGCCGGTCATAACTTAAATAAAGTTAAAACACACACACAAGAAACACGTGTGTATCTGTGCTAAAACCCACAAGCCACATAAAACTATTGCCCAGTTGATCGTGGGCAGCAGTCTGATATTCAGAAAGTTCTAAATCCTCCCCATACCAGTCCGGGGGATTGAACCCAGGACCTTTGTGCTGAGGTCCACCTCCAGCTTTTTATTTTTTATTTTGAGATAGGGTCTCTCTAAATCATTGAAATACCTAGGCTGGGCTAAAACCTGCAGTCCTCCTGCCTCGGCCTCTCACAGGTGCGAGGTGTGTACCAGTAAGTATTTCCAGCGTGGCCTACTTTTTAAATTTCCCTCTGCTTGGATTCCTTATTTGTACTTATAAAATGCAGGCAACAATATCTACATCTCAGGTTGGCAGAGAGGCACATAGTGCAAACTACACAAAAAGCCTGCTTTTGTAACATTCGATGATGATTACCATTGGGGCTGTGATTATTAAAAGGAGTGCAGAATTGTTGACACAGTTAGAAGCAGACAATTTACTGGAGTGATTACAAATGTTTTCAGTGTTTTGCCTATGTTATTACTTTGTTTGATATCTGAATATAAACACTTGAAATCATCCAATGGAGGCTAAGGCTATTCTAGTCATGTCATATTTCAAGCTGGTATTTTCCTTGACAGACTTTAAAAAAAAAAAGCCCAACCCTGAACTCCTACAAGTTTCTAGTACAAGGATAAGGAGTTTAATACAACACAGCAGAGCTGTTAAGAAAAAAAGCCTTCAGCCCTCCTCCCACTGGGCTTGTGTCTTCCTACACAGCCAGCCGGTTTCCCCACGTGGAAGTGGGGGAGGACACACAGTGGGTTAGGAGGGCACTGTGCGCTGGAGGCCAGGGCTGGGCTGTCACTCAGGGCTCCTGTCCAGCACAGGCCCAGGAGGACCAGGGCTGGGAGGAAGCAGGGTGAGCTCCCTTTCGGCTGCTCAGACACCTGCCCAGGACAGGGATGAAGCTCAGCTCAGGGTTCCAGGTACGCCCAGCATGCATGAGGCCCTCGTTCTGTCACCAGCACCCGGACCACCCACAGGACCCTTGGCTCCTGGGACGGGAGGACTAGAGGCCGGAAGGCCCAGCTTCTTTCTGAAGATGAAATGGCAGGGAAGTGGGACATTGGAAAGAGAAGCCACCTTCCTGTGTGCCTCGTAGACAGAAGCAGAACCAAGGCAATCAGCAGGTAGCAGGCATATGCTCCAAGGAGCGTATATTCTGTCTTTCTGTCTCTGTCTCTGTCTCTGTCTCTCTCACCAGGAATCAAAATCGGGGCCTTGCACTTGCCAGGCAGGCACTGTACCACTGAGCTATATCCCCAGCTTCTTCTGTATACACTGTCGACATGGAAGGAAAAGCCCTTCATTGAAATAGGATCTCTGTGTGGCCTCCACCAGGATTTAGTTATGTTGGTGGTATCAGAGATTGAACCTAGAGACTTTACACTGACCTACAGTCCTAGACCCCTTTAAAAAAAAAAAGTCTTTTTTGAGACAGGGTCTTGCTATGTAGCTTAGGTTGGCCTTTAACTCACTTTGTAGCCCAGGCTGGTCTTGAACTTGCAATGATCCTCCTGCCTCAGCCTCCTGAGGCTGTTTTTTAATTGTACATCTTTGGTATAAGGTGTCACTATGCAGCTCGGACTCATAGTGATCCTCCTGTGTTTAGCCACCCCACCCAGACTTGGTTGCTGACTCACCTTACCTGAAGGCGGGGGCCCTGTGAGGCACGTGGTACCGGGGATCAAACTCCAGTCACTGCACTTGCCTAAGCAGGCGCTTAGTTTGCTGAGCTATGTCACTGGCCCTATCCAGCTATATTTTTAAAAATAGGTTCTCACTAACTTTTCCAGGCTGAGCTCAAATTTTTGATCCTCCTGCCTCAACCACTCAGAGTGCTGTAATTACTGGTAGGTACCACCAGGCCCAACTTTCATGAATATTTTAATCACTTAATTAATTACTAATTAAGCCACATTTGGGTGACGGATATAGCTCAGTGGCACAGTACCTACCTGGCAAGTGTGAGGTCATGAATTTGATTTCCAGTGACAAAAAATGAAATAAAAATATAAAAATCCACATTCTTACGTGAGTACAGGCAAGCTAATCAGGCATTTTAGAGACCACGCAGACAAACCGCAGATCATACAATGTTTTTTTCTTTATTTAATTTAATTAATTATTCTCCTTTTGGGCTTTTTTTTAAACAGTGAGGTGGTTTTTTGTTTTGCTTTGTTTTTGTGGTGCCTGGGATCAAACTCCAGGCCTTGTACTTGCCTTGTACTTGCCAGGCAGGTACTTATGCCGCTGAGCTATCTCCCTGGCCCTTCCTTTCTGGCTTTTTGAGACAGGATCTTGCTATGTGGTTCAGGCTGCCTTTGCACTCAGGTTGCCCAGGTTGACCTCAACTCTCAGCACCCCTCCTGCCTCGGCCTCTCCAGTGCCAGGATTATGGGTGTGGACCACTGTCCCCTGCCCTCTCTTCTTTAAATTTTCTAATTACTGCTTCCATTTCTCAGGTACCCTCAAATTATAAGAGCTACACCAACAGCAAAGGCACATATATCCTACTTTGAAAGGTTGACACATCCTAATCAGGGGGCTGCTGAGTGACAGGGGAAAGAAACCTGATGGTGCACAAGTTATCCCATGCCACGGCAGGCACGCGCCAAGACTCCTACAAACCTCCCAATCTGCTCTTGCTCTCTAGTTCGCGCTTATTTTGCAGCAGCCGCTCTCCCCTGGGCTACCCAGGATCCTCTGTAATTCTCCTTAGCCTCTTCCTTCCCAGTGAAAGTCTCTCCAAATCCAGTTTCTCTTCACCAATTATACACTCAACACACCTACATCCATTTCTCTACTTCCCACCTGGTCTCCCATCAGTCTTTGTCGAAATAACTACAAAAACCACCTTTCTAAATCTCCAAGCTACTGGGCTGGGGAGATAACCCCATAGAATAAGTGCTTGCCTGGCAAGCGCAAGGTCCTGAGTTCAATTTCCAGTACTGCAATCAACCAATCTCCAAGCTACAATGGGTTGCACCTCCACCAGGAACCCTCCCACCCCCTGCTTTATTAAACACAGAGTCCCTGGCTGAAACTTTCAAATCAAAAGACAGATTTTGAAATCTAAACTATAACCAGAGGCTCAACCCTCATATTCCATTTCCTGGTTTTCAGGCTGGGGATGGAACCCAGGGCCTCACGTGTGCTAAGCAACTGCTGTATCCCGAGTCCACCCCAGCTAGGGCACTGGTCTTCCAGCCTGTCCTACCCCACGGTCTAATCACCTTGAACCCTCCAGCCTTGGACCCCCAGCCCTAGGTTGGCACACCCAGCCCCTTTGCCAGACACGCTCTCTCCCCCAGGTATTTATCTGCAGTCCCAGCGAGGGCAGATGCCACCTGCCCTGGGAGCCTCCTCACATTGGCAGCCTTCAGACATCTTCGCCTGGGCCTCCGCCCCCAGAAATGCATTCCACGTGGCGAGGCAATGACCGTGGGCTAGCACACGGGTTTCGGACAACCATATCCACATTTACTACAGAGGAAGCAAGCAGATAGATTTTACTTTATGTGATCTCATTTTTACAAATGTGTTAGGCAGTGAAAGAGTTTCACGAGCCACAGATGGAAGCTCCAGATCACTGCTTCAAATGAGTAACGTGCGGTGGCACACGCCTGAATTCCAGCAGTCTCAGAGGCTGAGAGAGGGAGGTTATACGTTCAAGCTCAGCCTGGGCAACAGAGCGCTTCAGGGAGATCCTGTTTGAAAACAAAAAATCTGCACACACTGCCACCAACTCAGCATAACTGTTTTGGAAGCTGCTTTACTACTGTTCCACAGAGAAACAAGAACACTGGAGAAAGAACTCCTTCATTGATCTTCCTCCTAATTTTCTTTTATTCATCTTACAAAAATTTTAACTTTTATTTATTTGGTACCTCGCTACATAGCAAAGACTCATAGCCATCTTCCTGACTAACCTCCCCCGCATTGGCATCACAGGCATGGCAAGCGCCACCACGCCTGGCATTGAACCCACGTCCTTGGGTTTGCCAGGCAGACACTTAGACCACTGAGTCTCCCCAGCCAACTCATTTTGTTATTTTATTTTTCTGGCTACGTTAGACCATCCTCTGTAGAGACTCTCCCAAAGCTGGGCCTCCAATGGTGTCAGTTTCAACCTTAAAATGCACGGCAATTTTCAAAAACAGCCATTGTATCACAGCACACTGGAAAATATCTTGGTGGGTTCCTCACCTGCTAAGAAGGTCCACATGGGCAAACAAACCTCATACTTAGATACTTAGAAGCAAATACTCAAAAACTTCAAAATCCTCTTTTGTACCTCTTTAGAAAGGACGCCCCCGCCCCACTGCCATGCCAGTGTAGACAGAGCCCAGCTTCCCACCAGCTTCCTACCAGGCTGGCCTCACACCAAGCAGGTCTGAACAGCAGGGCAGCAGGGCAACCCATGGGACAAGTTCAGGGCACGGCTCCTCTTTCTGCAGGATCGTGTCCCACCTGCCTGTGACACCCAGGGCCACACTGCCGATCGGCAGCTGGCATCTTATCTGTGTGAGGCTAATGGGCTCCAGGGTCTTGTAGATTTTCTGTACCCAAGGCTGGGAGAGCTAGCCCTAGGGGTAGAAAGGAGAGAGAGGGGACCTGCAGTCACCCAGTGTGAGCACAAAGGTCAGGGAGACAAGAACAGAAGCAACCAGGCCCAGGAGAGCATAGGGAGATCTGTGAAAGCTGACAGGTTTCTAAGGATGAGTAAGAGTTCTCCAAGCAATGTGGGAAACGAGAAGGGAGTCCCAGGTGGAGGACAGGTGGGGTGTTGTGCACGTGACTGAGCCAGTGTTGACGATGGAATCATGAAGTCCGGGAGATCCCTGAGCCCCTGCTTATCACAAAGCAGATCACAGTGAAAACCGTGAAGTTTATGGGGCTGTGAGCAGATTCTATTTAAAACAACAACAACAATTAAAAAAAAAAAAAAAAAAAAAAAAAAAAAAAAAAAAAAAAAAAAACCATGGGCTGGCGAGATGGCTCAGTGGTCTAAAGCGCCTGCTTAGGCAGCCACAGGGACTGCGGTTCGATCCCTGGCACCACATGCTGCGCCAGCCCCACCCCCAGGGCAGGCTGAGTCGGCCAGAACACAAATAAATAAATAAATGAGGTTTAAAAAATAAAATAAAATAAACTCTAAAAAAAAAAAAAGTTGCCAGGCGTGGTGGTGCACGCCTGTAATCCCAGCACTCAGAGGCTGAGGCAGGAGGATTGCTGTGAGTTCGAGACCAGCCTGGGCTACAAAAGTGAGCTTAAGGCAAGCCTGAACTGCATAGCGAGACCCTGTCTTGAAAAGAAAAAATAAATAAATAAAATAAAATAAAATAAACTTTAAAAAAAAAAACCAGGCACAGTAGTGCACACCTATCACTCCAGCACGAAGAAGGCTAGGCGGGAGGCCTTGCTGGAATTCAAGGCCAGTCTGGACTACATAATGAGCTCAAGGCCAGCCTGAACCAGAGTGAGATTCTGCATCAAAACAACAACAATAATGTTAAAAGAAATAACTTTAGGCTAGAAAATATCAGGCAGCCAGAGGGCAGTAGATTCTTGTGAAACTGGCTGTGGCCGTGACAACGTCTTCAGTAAGCTGGATAGTGATATCACACACGTTTCTTGGGCTGAGTGTGAATCCGAGACTCTGTGATAGAGCACAGAGCGATAGGCAGCTGCTCATACTGCAGCACCCCCAAATCCCCAAATGTACCAATGATTTGAAGCTTTTCAATCAAAAATATGTCAAGCGGTGCGAGGGGGGGGGTGATACACAACTGTGACCCCAGCACTGTGGGAGGCTGAGTCAGGAGGGTCACAAGTTCCAGCCCAGTCTGAGCAACCCAGGAACTCAGTGAGATGCTATCTCAAAATAAAAAAGGCAAAGGGCTGAGGATGTAGCAAAGTGCAAAGGTCTGGGATTCAAGCCCAGCTTCAATTAATAACAGGCACTAAATAAATGTCATTGGTTGAGTGTACCCTTCCCCACTGACCCTGCTGAGTGTCACCTCCTGGTCTTCTGACCCTGGGCATCCCCTGTCCCCATGCACCAGGGTTAGGCTGTGTGACGGAGAAACATGGAAGAGAGCAGAGGTTGCTTGTGATCTAGGTGACCAAACCACCTTCCTCATCCTGGCTGCTTTCTGAGTCTCACACTCCACGGAAGGCTGGGGTGAAGACGCTGGGCCTAGAGAGAGGCAGGGGGTGGGGGGAAGGCGCGGGGTACGACAGGAGGTCCCTGGCCACCAGCCAGTGAGGATCCCAGGCTTCCTGCAGAGTGCAGACAACCTCAGGGTGCAGATATCCCCAAGCTCACTTGTTGCCAGGCAACCAACTCATGGGGTAGGGAGGGACCCACTTGCTGAAACTACACAAGAAGAGGCCAAGAGGCAGATGTACACCTAAGCGGAGCTGGTGACTGATCCCGAGTCCACAGGGAAGTTTACAGTCCCCAGGGGACCCATCCATCACCCTCCCGGGGTGCTTAAGGAAAGGCGCCTGTCCCTCCCTTATCCCTAGCACCAGTGCTTGGGATGTAGAAGCTGGGTATGGAAGGATGGGAAGTCGGGGAAAATGGGCTCAAGGCCACATTTGGGTCAGTTGTCATGGGCCTCCCAGGTGAGGGGAACCAGGTATACAGGAAGGAAGAAGGAGCATCGAGAATATTCCAGGCTCTGCCTTTCTGGCTTTAGGGTTGCAAAACTCTCTTTCCTTATCACTGTTTATTGGTCCTCATTTGCCACTTATCTTTGGGATCTCTCTCTGTCTCTGTCTCTCTCACTGGGGCTTGAACCCAGGGCCTTCGAACTAAGTTACATTCCAATCATTTTTATTTTTCATTTTGAGACAAGATCTCATTAAGTCACTGAGCACTTGCAATCCTCCTGCCTCAGCCTCCCAGAGCACTGGAATTACAAGCATGTGCCACCAGGCTTCTCAGCGCTGGCCTGGGTGGGCATCCCCCTGTGGGAGGGGGCCAGCACCTCTCTCCAGCTCAGCTGAGTCCAAGCTCCTCTGCCCTGCTGTGCCTCCCAGCCCAGCCGCTCTGGCCCATGCCCTCCCCAGGGTCATTAATGTGCTTCAATTCTGACCCCACTGTCTGGGCCGGCTAGGTTAACGCCATGATAAATCCACACAGTGGCTCCTGTACTTCATTTCCAGCCCTGGTCAGGCCTTGTCATTTATCCAGTGACCCATGACAGCAAGCTCCTTTGTGTTGTCCCAGTGCCAATCCACTCTCTTCACCTCTCCGGCCATCCCAAAGCACAAATCAGATATCCCATCCCCCATTCCCCCCTCCCCCACGCTCAGAGCCTGTACCTCTGAGGGGCAGCTGGCTCTGCCCCTGCCTTGTCACCTCTTCCACCAACTGCCTGGCATCCCTTCCCCTGAGCACCGACCCGCCTGCCCAATCTTTCACTCCTCCTTCTCTAGTCCTTCTTGGAAACCAGGCTACTTGGGAGGCTGAGGCAAGAGGATCATAAGTTTGAGGCCCTCCTGGATAATGGATCAAGACTATTTTATTAACTTATTTATTATGAATTTAGGACAGGGTCTACAGGGTGTACAGGGTCTCACTACACAGCTCCAGCTCAGACTTGTAGTGATTCTCCTGTTTTCAGCCTCCCAAACGCTGGGATTACAGATTCGCGCCACCATGCCCAGTCTCAATTGCTATCTCAGTGCACTCCCGGCGGGCAAGACAGCTGCTGCACTCTGCCTAAGCAGACGATGCTTTACTCAGCTGGGCTATGGGGCCACCCCCAAGACTGTTTAAATAAGTACAAAATTTTAAAAAATAGGATGTGGTGATACACACCCTAATCCCAGCACTCACGAGACTGCTATTAGGCGAATCACAAGTTTGAACTCAAATTGGTCAATTTAGTGACTCACCAAGACCCTATTTCAAAAATAAATCTAAGAAGGCTGGGATGTTGCTCAGGGCAAAGGTCCTGGGTTCAATTCCAGTATTAGAAAAATATATGTATAAAAATAAATAAAATAAGTAGGGCTGCAGATGTAACTCAGGGGTAGAGCACCTGCCTAGCATGTGTGAGGCCCAGGTTCCACATCTAGCACCACAAGAAAAACTCCACTTCCTTCCTCCTTGGTGGCACACACTACAATTGCTGTGACTACAGATCAGTCATCCGATGTCCCTCCCTGGACTGTGACCACAGGACGCCAAAGCCATGCTCTGTTTATTTCTTTTCCTACCTCCCCGCACCCCAGGGCCCGAACATCCGGGGCTCCACAAGCATCTGTTGGGCCTGCACTGTGCTTGGTAACTGGCTGGTACTGGAGCAGGCAGGCATTCAACAGACAGCCCCAGAACTAGGCATGGTGGTACATGCCTGGAACCCTAACACATTGGAGGGTGAGGCAGGAGGATTCCAAGTTTGAGCCTATTCAGCAAGACCCTATCTCAAACTGAAAAAAAAAGGTGGGGAGGCTGGGGAGATAGCTCAGGGGCACAAGTGCCTGCCTGGCAAGAGCAAGGTCTTGAGTTCAATCCCTGGTTCCACAAGTAAAAAAAATCATTCTGAGGGTGTAGCTCAGTACTGAAATTTTGAATTAAATCCCCAACACTATGGCATACTACCCAGAAAAGAGAACTTTAAAATTTCTAGCCAGAAGAACTGAATTTTTTCTTCTTATTTCATATTTGACTGCTAGGAGACTTTAAAAGCACTTCATCTCCATGAGGGAGCATTTATACAAAAGCTTTTGTACTTTCTTAAAACGGAGATTACTATTCCTTTATACTGAAAAAAGAAATCTGAGGCTGAAAAAGGAATCCTCCTTCAAATCTGTGTTAAAGATGCACATCTCTTTGGACATTAAGTCTTCAAATTGTTGGAAGCTTAGCATGGTGCTGTATGCCTATTATTCTCTGGGACTTTCTGGGGTAAAGGGCAAAAGGAAAAATACCGCCCTACTGCTGCCATGTTGCTGACATCTCAGGAGCCTGGGGGCCTTCAAGAGCCACAAAGCCTGAAAGCCCTGGGGACACCAGCCGCTGCAGCTGCTCCTCGGGAAGCCGAGACAGGAGGGCTTCGAGTTCAAGACCAGCTTGGGCAACATAATGAGACCCTATCTCAAAAAAACAATAACCATGTTTGCTGCTTCTAATGATTACCCTCTTGCAGCTGGGCATGGTGGCACTTGCTTGTAATGCCAGCACTCCGGAAGCTGAAGCAGGAGGATCACCATGAGTTCAAGGTCAACTGGGACTACATAGCAAGATCCTGTCTCAAGCAGAACAAAACAAAAAGACAAGTATGTGCCTTCTGGTATGGAAAGAACGTGAATCTGACTGGGGCTCACGCAGTCTCGGCTGAACAGCCCAGGCCCCTCTCTAACTAGGCCTTGGGTCTCATCGCTCTACCCTACCCTGGATTCCTTCATCCCTACCTGCCAGTGAGAACACAAGTACCAACCCTTCCCCTCCACCAATTTTTGCCCTTGGTACTGGGAGGGAACCCAGGCCTTCATGCATCTAACTTGGCAAGGGCTCTGCCTTACAGCTACACCCCCAACTCCCCCACTTTTTTTGAAAATGAGTCTTACTACATAGTCCAGGCTGCCCTTGAACTCACTATGTGGGCCAGGTTGGCCTCAAGCTTGATTATGTTCCCACCTCGGTTACCCCAGTGCTGGGATGGCAGGTGTGCACCACCACACCCACTGCCGTTCCCACTCCTGGGAAAGCACTGCTTCCAGTCCAGCTCTCCACCCCTCAACATATTCACTGTATGTATGTATGTATGTATGTATGTATGTATGTATGGTCTTTTTGAGACAGGGTCTTGCTATACAGTTCAGGCTGGCCTTGAGCTCACTTTTTATAGCCCAGGCTGGTCTCAAACTTGCACCAATCCTCCTGCCTCAGCCTCCCAAGCGCTGGGACTACAGGTGTGCGCCACTGTAGCCCGGCAACACTGCTATTTAACAGGCGCAGAGCGTCTCCTCTGCATCCCAGGTGCTGCTCAGGTCAGGGTAGAATCAAGCTCATTCTTGGTTGACCAGCGGAAGCCCCCCTAGACTGCCACAAAAGGTCATGGAAAGAGAAGGTGGCCTGCAGCATGGCACTTGCCTTGGGTGCAGATGTGCAGGGGTCACAGGTGGGGCACAAGCTGGCAGCACCTGCACACCTGCTCCTGGACCACTGTCTCGGACATCAAGATTCCCGCAGCCCAGTGCCCGGGCCTGTCCCCAGCTCCTATCTCCACCGAAGCAGCCCCTCCAGCCTCTTCTCAGGCCCCTGCAACAGTCCTCTAACAACTCTGCCTGCTTGGCTCCAGCTGAATCTGCACTGCACAGAGCACCCTTCTAGGGTAAAGGGCAAAAAGACAAATGCTGACCTGCTGTCACCATTCTGCTGGAGGGGCCTGTCAGAGTCAGACACAGGTCCTGAGGGGACCTAGTAGGCCCTGGGGGTGTGTGCTGGCCTCTGCTATTCTTGATGCATCCACTTCCAGCCTCTCTGGGCTTCTGTTCCTCCGGGAGGCAACCATGGAGCCTTAGAAGCCTTGGCTGGTCTGGGGATGCACTCGCCTGGGATGCACAAGGCTCTGCATGCCATCCCTGGCACCATGAAAATAAGTTTTAAAAATGCCAAGGCCACACACCCAGAAACTCAGCTTTAATTAGCTAAGGGAGGGAGCTGGCACCAGGATGGTGAACATCCCCTGTGCCACACCAAGGGACACCCTGGGGCCAGTTGCCAGTCCGAAGTTTTCTGTTGGTGGAAGCGCAGAGCTGTTGTACCCGGCCAGAGAGCCAGGAACTTTCCCTCCTCTCCTGTTCCCTGCTGCATACCATTTGTGCTCAACAGTGCCAGTGACGCCATAAATAGTGTAGAAAAAAATAAATAAGTAAGTAACTTATGATTTCTTCCACACCTGGCCACCGTCACCATGACCCAAGCTGAGCTGCCTATAGCTCTCGCTTGATCCAAAGCGTCCAGACATTGGCTGTGCTCACCAGCGTCCCGGGTCACCGGCAGAGAACCTCACATGGACTCGGTGCTGATTCTAATAGTGCAGCCAGAGTTGGCCCCAGGGGGGCCTTAGCACCTCAGTGACCTTAGCACTTGGGAGGCTGAGGCAGGATGGTCATGAGTTGAAGCCCAGCCCTGGCAATTTAACATGTTAGCAAGATACTTAAAAGAAAAGAAAAGGATTAGGGTGAAGTTCGTGCAAGAGCCCTGGCTTCAATCTTCAGTGCCATAAAAAGGGGGGTGGGCAGCAGGAACCCAGACAAGTGAGTGGCCTAGGGTTGGGGCTAGGCCAGTGATTGCAAACCTATTGCATGCATGCCACCGCCAGCTATTTGACATCACTGGGTTAGGGTGATGTGGATGGCAGAAGGTCAGGCAGCCTCTGGGGACAGGCTGGGAAAGGCCTGGCTGCTGCACTGGGTAGGACAGGGACTGCTGGGCTTCCAATTGCAGGACAATCAGGGGCTGCAGCACCTCGGGCTGGAAGGATGGGGCAAAGTGCTGGCGGG
>PVKN010023548.1:0-14749 GCA_004027915.1 Capromys pilorides
CATTTGTTTCCAAGACTTAGGTATGACAAATTGTGCTGCTATAAACATGAGAGCATACGTTACTGTGATGTGATGTTTTTAATTCTTCTGGAAAAATACCCTGGTGGAGAAGAGGTGGTTCAGATGGGACTTCTGGCCCTAGTTTTTTGCAAAATCTCCACACTGATTTCCCTAGTGATTTTACCAGTCTATACTCCCACCAACAGTGGAGAAATGTTTGTTTTTCCCTACAGCATTATCATCATTTGTTATTGGTTGATTTCTTGATGATAGACATTCTTTCTGGGGTGATATGAAATCTCAGTGTTCTTTTAATTTACATTTCTTGAACAGCCAATGATACTGAACATTTTTTTCATATATTTGTTTGTCATTTGTATTTCTTCCCTTGAGAAGTGTGAATCCATCTTAGATTCTCATTTTTAGATTGGGTAAGAAGTTGCCGACAACCCTCCTCTCTTCTAGATTCTATTCTCACCTTGGTTTAATTTGTTATTTGCACTGCAGTGAAATTTATAATCTCCTGAATATCTGTTTCATGGATTCCATTTCCTTCCTTTGTTGGACATTCATGGTGTCTATCATTTTACTAAGCTCTGTTTTGGTTTTATTGGTGTTTGCTCCATAGTCACTGAGCAAGCCCTTCATTTTAATTGTCATATCTTTTTTTTTTTTTTAACCTGAGAGAGATTATTTGTGATCTACTTTTCTCTATAGCCTCATTCATCTGTTTTTTTTTATTTTATAATTTTGTTTACTCATGTATTTGGTACAGAGTTTTGTTATGCAGCTTGAACTCATAGTGACATTCCTGTCTCAGCCTCCTCTGTGCTAGGATTACAGGCATGCACCACCATGCCCAGTTTTAGTAGTGGGCATAGCATGTCCAGGGTTCCAGGGTTGGCATGACATGTGGTAACAGGGATTGAACTTGGGTCCTTGACAGCCAGGTGCTTAGACTGCTGAGTTATCTCCCCAGCCCTCATTCATCTGTTTTTACTTCTGCTGCTACCATTTCAGAAAATTCAGGTGAGTGGTTATAATTTCCATTATATAATTACCCCTTGGACTTGTCCTGGGTGGGCTGGAGATCTGGGTTTCATTTTTTTCCCCTGCATCTTGTCATTTTCTAATTTTATTTTTTTTCTGTATTGATGCTCATAAATTGCTTATGGTAAGTAATTTTAGCACTAGTACCAATGTTTCCCTAGGAAATGCCTATTCCTCAAAGCTGTCCTCTACATGTAGCTGGTTCTTTGCCTTTGTACCTGTCCCAAGGTCCTATTTTCCAGTTTATTAGAGATGAGAAGTTGCTGTTTATTTGGATCAGAACCCTGTTCTTTGGTACTGGACTATGGTGATGATCATGACCCCAGATAGTCACAGTGTTGTCATACAAGGAAGAACAACTGATAACAACAGGTGTGTCTTCCTGGATAAAGTAATACAAAGAGCAATAACAATAACAGCCTCAAGAAGAGTCTAGCAATTGAGAAACTGTACTAGCTTTTAATTTGGTAACTTCAACTTTAGGAACAAGATATACAGTTATTTAACAAAATCTAACATAAACCTGCAACTTGTTTGATGTGAGTTTCCTATTATTAGAGTGATTCTACACTGTGGAGTGGAGAGATTAAAAAGAATAGAGCTAAACTAGAGAGATAAATAAAGAGAAATTTAGAGAAATGTCCTTCAGCAAGACTGAAGGACAAAGCATGATCACCCAAAGTTTGAGAAACTAGAAAGTAGGACAGGAAAGAAAGAATGAAAGAAGAAGCAGATGAATATTAAGGCAAGGCAAAAAGACTAGAGACAATGTTCATTCATATCAGAATGTCAAAAATCAAGAAAGACCTTTGAGGAAAGAGAAAAAGAAGCTGAACAAAATAAGTGAAAAAAGCACAAACCTAAACAAAACAAACAATAAAATTCCTCTGGCATCCTCTGCTCTGATAGTGTCTAAGGCAGAGCCCAAATGTGTTTTGGGTAATGTCACCAAGTCTGCACTAGCATTAATTCTGGGTATGGAGCTGATCTTGGCCTCCTGATGTGGGGGCTGGAACCAGACTCTCCAGCCAACAATTTTCTGCTGTCCCTCAGTGACTTGCCATCTCTCCTGTTCTGTCTGTCTCTGAATTGCTCTCCTGGTTGCCACAATGCCCTCAGATGGAGACAGCCCAGGGCCTCTCTGAGCCCCATGCAGCGAGCCCCTCTCAGCCTTGGCTCCGCATTCTCTGTTCCTCTACACTGCACTTTTCTCTGCTCACTTTGCTGGGGTGCACAGGGTGAGTGCTGCCCACGAATGCATTACCCCTGCTCTCCCTTGTCTCATGACTTTGGGAGCAAAGTGGGATGAGCACTGATTTTCTACTTGCTGCCCCACTGTGCATGAAGTCTGCTCAAGTCAGGCCCTGCTCAGAACAGGATGTTGGGAGGCACTGGGGACAGTGCTGTCCTAACTTTGTCATTGCTATCAGTTTCCAGTTAGCCATTATGGGGCATGACAAAATGAAAAAGAAAAAAGAAAAAGGCTGACAGCCCACTGAGGAGGGAGAAGCTTCCTGTGTGTAAGCTATCAAGATTTGCTGCCAGGCTGCAATGTCCTCTGCTTGGAGGAAGACGAAGAGGCGAGGAATCTTACATCCCAAATAGATCCTGTGTGGCTTGAGTTTGCCACACTAGAGACAATGTTCACTCCAATGAAAATATCAAAAGATCAAGAAAAGCATTTGAAGAAAGAAGGAAGGAAGCTGAACAAAACTAACAAGAAAAAGGAGAAAGAAAGAAGAGAGAGAAAGAAGCAGTCCATCGATGGTTTGGGAGTTTTCTGGAATGGCAGCATTGCTGCTCCATGCCTGCTGCATGCACGGGCTGCACCCCCACAGCAGCCTTCTGCAATGCTTCACCATTTTATAAAGTCCTAAGCCTATGCATTGTTTGATTTGTAAATCTATTATTTCAGATTGATGTTGGCATCAGATGTATTTCCCTCCCTTCCAATTACTTGGGTTTTTAGGTGATCTTTGTCTGAGTTACTCCAGTGTGGCTTCTCTTCTACTCAGCATGCTAAATCTCTTGAATTTTTTAAAATATTTATTATATTTTCTATTTTATTTTTATTTATTTATTTACTTAATTTTGTCTTTTTGAGACAGGGTCTTGCTGTGCAGTTCAGGCTGGCCTTGAGCTCACTTTTGCAGCCCAGGCTGGCCTCGAACTTACACTGATCCTCATGCCTCAGCCTCCCACTTGAATTTTTAAATGGTGTCATGGCTACTCTTTTCTTGTTGCTGGGACAAAATACCCAACACCCAAAATGAAGGAAGGAAAGGTTTATTTAGCTCACAGTCAATGGAGGTTTCAGTCCCTACTCAGCTGACTCTAAGGCAGAGTGGCACATGGCACAGAAAGCAGCCATTCACGATAGCGGCAGACAGCAATAGCAAGAGCAAAAAGGAGAAGTGGCAGTAAGGATGGGGATGGCCACCGAGAGCAAGTCTGTCTCCCTTATGTTGCATTCAGGCTCTCTGCCCCAGACCAGGTGCAGCACTCACACCCATAATCCTAGCACTGGGTCAGATTAATCACAAAACCTAGAAGTCGGCCCCATAACTGCATGAGGCTTTGCGGGGACAGCTAGACAGTGCACAGCAAATGGGGACAATCAGTTCTCCTTGATTATGCTACTGGAGAGGTAAATGAGCTCAAGGTGTGTCACTAAGCAGCCTGCAGTCTCTGCTTACACAGCCATAGAGGTGGGTTCCTAGAGCCACAGCCTCCTGGGCTGAGGCTGTGACAGAAGCTTAACCTGCAGCCCTCTCATTTCAGTGGGCTTCCTCTGAGGCTCTGTACCTAGTTTTGCTTTCCCATCATATAATAGGCCTTCCAAATTGCTTCAGGGCCCACAAGCCCTGGGTAATCCTTCATAGCAGCTGGGTTTTAAAGTCAGATGACAAAGTAGAAATCTACATATGCCTGGCTTGCATCCCATGAGCCCAGAATGTCAGGGAGGCACTGCTAAGGCTGAATAATTACAATCCCTTCAGAGCTGAAAAAAGTGTTCATTGAGGAAGGCTGACCACAGAAGAAGGATCTGGACATGAAAGCTATAGCACTGAGATAAAAGATGCGGGTGGTGAAGGGGATGAGGGTGGGGAGCAGACTGTGCAGGATGCCTGCACCATTTTTACTTCCATGAAAGGAAATGGCATGCAGAGCTACACGAAGTGTAACTCAACATTCCATCACTGTGATATATACCTGAAATATTCAACTTGTACAAAGAAAAGATTTTCTTTGGTCTCAGAGGTTCCCACTCCTTCTAGGTCAGCCCTGTTGCTCTCAGATTTGTGGGAGCAACAGGCTGTGATGGGAACAGAGGTGATGTGGAACCCTCATCTTCTGACAGCCATGTGTCATGATACTGGATATAGGACAGACACCTCAGAGCAACCGACAGAGCCATCCTGCTGAGGTGTGGCATGGCTGGAGGGCCCCTCACCTCCAGAACATGCCCGTGCACTGACCACCTGCTTCCTGGCCTTCTAGCCCACACTCAGATCGGTTGGTTCCTATGTCTCCACTATTAGATGAGTAATGAACAGGACAGGAGCTCATGCTCCCAGCTAGTGCCAGAGCTCAAGGAACATGTTTGAACGCCCTGTCAACATTATTGCCAATGATCATAAGAGGAATAATGAGCAAGGATTGCTTTTATTAAATAAATCAGGAAAGCACACTTCACAACATGTTCTGGAGACGTCAGGAAGCCCTCAAAGTGCTGGGACAGTGTTGAAGCACGATCTCCCTCTATACTGAGGGAGTTGCTCGGCAATTACTCGTCTCTTACAGCAGGTTAGGACTCATCTTCTAAATATATAATAACACAAACGGATTTTTCTGTTTATCAACTACTGCAGGTGTAAGTGTGCATTTCCTCCCTATAAACTGCCCTTTTTTAATAGGTATGTTTGGGAAGTGATAGGAGAGTCACAGGCAGTTGAGGACCAAGGTATTTAACTTTCATCTGTTCATAGTTTTCTTTTCTTTTCTTTTTTTTTTTTTTTTTTGTGGAGGGTCTCACTACGCAGCTCTGACTCATAGTGATCCTTCTGTTTCCTGCCTCCCAAGTGCTTGTCCGTGTTGTTCTGTTTTGGAATAAATGGTGAAACTAAAGTTTCCCTAACCATGCAAGCTTTGATGAAGTCAGAAGCAGCTAAAGTGCTCTACAGGTACTTGGAACTCTGGGAAGGAAGGAATGTTAATGAGCAAGTGCTCCTACCCCACCTCCACTGCCCCCTTAGCTCCTGGGGAGCTGGATCTGAAACCATCCCCGATGCATCAGGATACAGAGCTTGAGTGAAATATGCCCAGCATTGGAATTCAGTGTGATCTTTCTTTCTTTCTTTCTTTCTTTCTTTCTTTCTTTCTTTCTTTCTTTCTTTCTTTCTTCCTTCCTTCCTTCCTTCCTTCCTTCCTTCCTTCCTTCCTCCCTCCCTCCCTCCCTCCCTCCCTCCCTCTTTCCTTCCTTCTTTCCTTTCTTTCTTTTTCTTTTTTTTTTAGTGCAGGGGATGGAACCTAGGGCATTACATATGCTAGGTAAATGCTTTGCTGTTGAATTCCATCCCAGCCCATGGTATTTTGATTACATGATACAAATAACACAGCCTTTTGTGCATCTAATGTATTTGATACCTGGAGTCATTAATATTTTTATATCTCTATATCTCAAGACCATTTCCCATCATAATTACATAATCATAATTTTCTTAATTCAATACTTTTAAGACAACAATTTAAAAAGGATAAATAACAATATTAAATGCATTATCTAAATTTAGTAGAAGATTTCACACTGGAGCCCCAATGAAACATTGCCAAGCAAAACATAGTGCCTTCAAGTTCTCGCTCCATCTCATTGTCTTAGATTTTAAGGACAGATAAGACTCTGCATCCTCACAGGAGCTTGAAGTTTCTTTGCATTTACAATCATTTTTATTTCAAAACAGCCATTTTAAGACAAGAAATTGTGCTAGTACAGGGGTGAGGGCAGGCTTGTGCTGGGAAGAAAGTTCTATGTATTCCAAACTATCATGCCGTTGAGAAGAGGCTTTGGACACGACAGCCTTTGGCTACGTCTGAGGGTTGGGCAGGCTGCTGGGAGCAGCATAAGTGGAAGTTCTTCAAACTAACTGTCCTGGGATGTACAGTGTTTATTAAAGATAAGTAATGAAAGGTAATTATAGCTGTAATTAAAGTTCATAGAGACAAATATAATTAAAGTAAATGAATAATTATCACTTTAGCTATTTCAGACTTAGAGCAGCATAGGGTTTGCTCTGAGGGGAAGCACCATTTTGCACGTGGTCTTGTTAGGACTACTGGTGTGTGATAACAAGAGAAGGTGGTAGGTGGGCTTTAGGTCTGCTGATGTCTAAAATGCTCTGCAGAAAATGCCACCACTCTGCCCTCCAGGGATCTTCCTGCAAGCAGCTGATCTCTTGGAAAGCCCACCAAGGGCAAGTATGATCTAGACTCAAGACTGAGTCACAGAGTGAAGGCTGAGCTCCTCGCCATGGGGCCCTTGTGTCTCACGCTGGTCACACAAGTGCCCTCTGGACCATATCTGAATACCACTGGCTTGAGGAGAGGTGGTAAGAATAGAAGGGGCCACTTCTAAGCTCCTTGAGATCCTAGGATGTCACTAATCCATCTTTTCTTTGTTTCTTTCTAACAGAAATCTTCTAGCTGCAATTATACTCCCTGTCCCATGGTTCTGTCTTCTGATGGATTGGCTCTAGCACAAAGATATCCAAATCCCCTCATGTTTACAGCTTGTCAGAGTGGGAAGGGGTCTTGGAGCCCAGGCCACCTGAAGCTGGAGTAAGGTGGGCTCTAGGTGGCAGATTCCGGAAGCTCCACTGAATGCTCATGGCAGAGTTGTAAGCCGTATCTTTCAGCTCCACCATGCACTCTCCATCCGTGGGGACAAGAGGCTCAGAACCCAGCAAGCTCTCCATGGCAATCGTATAGGATAAGCCAGAACTGATTTGCTGGGGCGCTGTGAGGCTCTTCTGGGTTCCAGCTAGCATAGAACTTTCGAGAAAGGAAACACAGGCAAGAAGCGAAGGGAAGCACAAGGTGCTAAGTGGCATCCTTGGGGCTGAGCAGCCAATTTCCTATGAGCTGCAGCTGGTACAGAAGTGTGGCAGGCTCCTGAGTCAGGCAGGTCTTGCTCCACAGCTCTGTTCTCTCACTCACTGACTGGTACCTATCTGAGCCCCTGTCTTCTCATCTGGGACATGGGGAGAAGAGTCACAGGATATGTTGTGGGGAATGAAGCATATTTCTACATGGACCTGGACTCACTTCCCTGCTTCAATGTGGATTGTGGCCCACTAGCTTCCAGTTAGAGTGGGAGCAGATGGGCTCAGAGGAGCAAGAAAGAAAATCACCACGGTCCTCAAATAGCTCCCACAAAGCAGGCCTGACTGAGCTATTTTCAATGAATCAGACTTCCATGAATTATGTTACCTCTGAAATCCAGAAAGGTATGAAAATCAATGGAGAACATGCTGGGAGCCAAATATTGTTTTGGTTCTGCCAACTCAAATTCCTGCAGAAAATAAACCCATGAAGGATGCCTTACTGAACCTGGAGTCTGGCCAGCTTCCTGACCACTGCAGCAGTTAGGGTAGATACAAGGACTGTCTTCCCCCAGAGGCCCCAGCTACCCAAGCCACAAGTGCCAGTCAAGATGTATCAGGGATGGGGGTCAGTGAGATGGCTCAGTTGTCTAAAACCAGTCCCATCCCAGGGCAGGCTGAGCTGGCCATTTAAAAAAAAAGATGTACCAGGGAGACAAGGCTCTGCAGTGCGGTCAGTCTCTTTATGCAGGCTATGCCCAGTGATCCAGCTTCCCAAACACAGACTTGCAACAGTCAGGAGAGATGTATTTGCATATCCAGTCATAGGAAACAGAATCTTAAAGCTCTTGGGATAACTAAGAGGTTTGTTTTCCATAAAAAACGTGAGCATGGATGCACATTACTGAGCACATGCTCATTTCGTGAGGGGAGGGATGCGATGGAGAGTAGACTGGTGTGACAGAACAAGGACCTGCACTTACCCTCAGGTCGTGTGAGATGGTGACTTGGGGTTGACCAGCTGGATGACCTGCACCATGGCCCCTTGAGGCAAGCAGGAAGTCACAGGGGGGGAGCTGGGTGGCCCAGCTGGTTCACCAGAGCACTGTGGTGCCCTGTCCACTCATCTGCTCTCACTCAGGGATGAGATCATAAATGAGAGAACCTTATTTTTCTCTGACACCCAACCCAGGCCCTGGCATCACTGGGTGCACAGAGCACTGGAAGTGACTTGGAGTCTACACTTCTCATCAGGCTTGGCATCACTCCTTGGTGCCGTGAGCTGGCGGCAGGCAGTCACTCAGTACATCGGCTCCCTCCATGCCATACTTACTTACGCAGGCTAAACTTGCATATATACAGGGTTGGGGCCTTTGAATGACTTCTGAGAAAGCACCACACACTTTCTGGGTGTTGGATTCCCATGGGAAGCGGTCCCACCTCTCCCAGTCCCACTTTGAGTGCTGTCTACTTTACATTCTGTTAAAGCAAAAGCAGTGCCTCAGGAGGCAGGCAGCACACTAGGATGAGGTTCTATAAACAAGGCAGTCAGAAGGGACAGGGCTTGATGGATAACCTTGTGTGGGGTCCACAGTACACAGCAGAATCTTACACCTTATCCTCTCCCTCCCTCTCAGCGTCCCCTGCCCCAACTCCGACTCCGTGTCCCCCTGCAGTGATTTAAGCAGCTTGAGAGGTGGGAAAATTCTTCCAGGAGCCTCAGCCCTAAGCCCCTTGGTCAGTGAGGCGAGGCATTGTCTAAACAATGCCACATGAAGGATGAGCGTCTGTTCCCTGGGTTAGGGAATGTGCAGGAACAGGATTTGCAAGGGAATGAGAGATCACTTTTATCTTGCCCTGTTTCCTTTAAACTCCAAGGGTCAGTCCACCTGGAGTGTGCTTCCCTGCTGAAAGATACAGAAGGTCTGTGGCCTGACCCCACCTTTACCAGTGTTCCTCATCCTTGCAGATCCTTGTTTGCCTACTGCCCCAGACCATGGACAATGTAAGCTGGTTGGAAAAAGAGCACGGTAACTGCTTTTCCCTTCCCTGGTAGCAAGGATGGGTAACTCATGTTTAGAGGGAGGAGTGTATTCTTCCAAGTTGAAAGGTAGCATGGTGGTGGAAGAACTGAGTTCAGATTCTGTTCCTGCTACTTAAAAAAAAAAAAAAGTATGTATTTGGCAGATGATGATTGCTCTCATTCCTCCGCTTCATTTGGTGATACCAGGGACTGAATGCAGGGACTGAGCTACATCTCAAGTCTTTTTTCCTTTGAGATAGGTTCTGAAAAGTAAGTCCCTGGCTGGAACTTGCATTGCTCCTGTAGCCTGCCAGTGCCCTGGAATTGCAGGTGTGTGCCACTGTGCCTCGTTAACTGATTCCTTCTTTCAATGTATTCTTTGTGTGACACTTTGAGTGTTGCAGTCAATGGATGCAATGTGCCTGGGAAACTATCCATCCTCAATGAGTGATAACTACAGCAGTCTGAAAGTCGTTTGAGACACATTGCCTAGGTCGTTGATATATATGTGCTGTTAATTCATCTGGACAGCCAACCAACAAGCATCCACGTCTATAAAACATTTTCTGAACCACAGCAAGATCAGGTCCTGATACTTGGAATCCAGATGAAAGCACAAACACAGCCAAAGGCTGGGCAGCATGGGGAACTTTGTGACATCCCGCTTGAGGGGTGAGGGCCAGATGTGGGGTGCAGAGACACCTCGTTTTCCTTTCCAGCAGAGCTCAGGCCGGCCCCTTTGAGCATCAGTTTTTCAGATGCTCACCCTGCACCTTCAGCAATCCATGTGCTCAGCTCAGAAGCCAGGGAAGCACCACACACGGCAGTGGCCACTGCCTGCTGGAAACGCAGCTCTGTCTCTTGACGAAGTCGCATCACATGGGCAGAGCCACAGAGGCAGCTTGTGGCAACATTGTAAGACTGGCCTGTAGAATCAGATCTTTTTATTAGAAAACATGTGGGAGAGAGGAGATATGCTGGTACATGCCTATAATCCCTGCCACTAGGGAGGCTGAGGCAGGAGATGTACAATTTCAAGGCAAGTTTGGACAATGCAGTGAGCATTTCATAAAGCGTATATAAATATATAATACATAAAACATCTGCCCAAGGGTGAGATGAACACTTTTATTTCCTAGAGTTTCGCATCTTAGCTACTTTGGAAGAGGGCAGGGTGAAGGACTCCCTGCTCTCAGTGTAGCCTCTGCCCTGTGCCTCGCGTATCGAGAGCAGTGTCCTGGGCCTTGGAGTCTTTCTGCCTCTGTGCGCGAGCGGATGTGGTTGGCAAATTGGTGTTCGAGTTTCCTGGGAGCCAAGCTTTCTATGACTTAGGAGCCAAATATTTTATAGTTGATGTTCATGGCAAATACAGCTTCAAACACTTACTGGTTGGACTTTTCCAACAGGCACAGCAGAAGCTTCTGAGAATTGTGTGCCTTTCAAGGGGTGCCTGGAATATTAACAGTAGCACTGGGTATTCCTGTGCCTCTGGCTTCATGATAGGTGCTGTTAGCGCACAGTGAGTCAGAAACTAAGTAACTCTTGAGGCCCGGCCAGAGAGGAGCCATTTCTCACTTACGGCCTGTAGCCTTCCAGTGCCCTATCATGTGGGCACCTAGCAGGCAAGCCATGGCTCATTTTGCCCCAGCTTCTTTGTATTTGTCTGCAGATACCTCGAACATGTAGAAATTAAGTCATTAGCTTATCTGCATTCCACATAAAAGTGGATAAGTTAGACATACCTTAAAGAAGAAAGTGTTTTGCACAGCTTAATGCTTGCTCTTCATTTACTCAAATTCACTCATTCATTCCTCTGATAGCGTGGAGGCAGTGAACCTTTCAGGGCTTTCAGTGGTACAGGTAACCGGTGGCAACGTGTGTGCCGCAGGTTCATCAGCACTATCTCCAGGCATCTGCCCTCCATCAGCTCTACTAGGCTCTGTCAACTCAGTACTTAACAGAACCAGGCACCATCTTTGCTCTTATGGTGTTTAGAGTACACCAGGGAAGAAGGCACTAACAGATGTGCGAACGCTGACTGGAACAGCATGTGACTTTAGTCTTAGGAAAGTGGTAGGAGGGGAGGCAGCAGATCTGTGGAAGCTTGGTGTCAGAGTCTGTGCCACTTCCATGCCTGTTGAATCCCTACTTGGTTACACAGAACAATGAGCCCAGACAGAGGGCTACATGTCCTGTGGTAGACAGGGGAGGCTATGTAGCTAGTCTGGAGCCAAAATGATAGGGTAAAACTTGTGGTATGGACTCCTGGGAAGGCTCTTGACTTGGGTGTCTGGTGATGACCAGAGCCCTAAGAAAGCCGTTGCTGGGTCTGAGGAAGGATCCTCTACACTACAGCTGGAGGTTGCCTTGAGTACCTTGTCAGATCCTCCTTGGATATGGCTTCCAGCTGAAACCCAAGCTGGCTGGGTGGGTAGGAGGCCTGCTTACAAGTACTCAGGGCTGGTGGGGGCAGCTGGGAACAGTGGGTCAAGGGAACTGGGAGGAGGCCTCCTGGGGAGAGGAAGCAAGACAGGTTCCGGGAGCTAGAAGTCCAAGGTGGTTAGGACTTCAATGGGGCAGGGCAAGTTGTAGACTGGGCTGAGATGGCCCCAGCCTGTGCAGGAGGCCTAGGCAGATTCAGTAGCAACTCTGGGCATCCTTGTGGGAGTCACAGAAGGTTACTAGAGGGTGAAAAGAGGAGGTTAAGGTGATCACTTACTTTTAGTTTTATGTGAAAACATCCCCAAATAATGAGGGTTAAGCATAAAAGTAGTCTTAAAAAATAAGCCAGGTATATTGGTGCAGAGCTATAATTCTAGCATTTGGGAGGCTGAGTCAGGAGGATCACTAGGAGTTCAAGATCAGCCTGAACTGATTAGTGAACTACTGACTCAAAAAGACAAAAAGAAAGAAAGAAGAAACTAATTTTAAAAAGGAAGGAAAGAAAGAATCACATGTTATCATGCTGTCTAGTGACTTCCAATTGTAAGATACTTTTGTACCACTTCAACCCTTGGTAACTGACAGTACAGCCACATACCACAGAACAATGTTGACACAATGAAAGTTCACATATGACAATGGCCAAATAAAATTACAGTGGGAGGGAAATCCTTCTGTTGCCTAGTGATATCATAGTATTGTGTGCACATGGCCACCGTTGGTGCAAGCTCTCCTACTGCCCAGGAGTGCTATGAAAATACAGCAGACACAATTACATCCGAGACGCAGGGCTCCATAAGGATGATGGCCGAGTGTGTTCGTGGCTGCATATTTAGTATCATACGCTTTTAAGTGTTACCTTGGTGGGCACTCAGTCTTATAAAAGTGTCCTATAAACAGCTGGCGATGTGACACCAGCCACAGCCTCAGATATCTCACATTTACTGCATCAAGGGACCAGGATAAGTAGGAAGCCCACACCCCTCTAATAGATTTGTGAAGTGGCTCTGGGGTATTCGCACAACCAAGTCACGGATGGGGCTTTCTCAAAGCACATCCCCATCCTTAAGTGACTGCCTTGTGCTGAGGCTTACTAAGTGCAGGATGCTGCACTTATTTTTAAATCTCACCGCAATTTAAGGATCGATCTTCAAAAAAAAATAACAGAAATAGATTAGGAAGGAATTAAGGTGAGATTCAAACTAAATTTGAATTTCACCCCTGAACAACTTACTTCGTACGCCCAATCTTAAGTACCTCCTTGAGAAACAGAAACAATCGTTTATTTGGTTGCTGTGAAAACAGAGCGATACGAGGTATGCAAGGTGTCCGTGCAATATGAGATCTACACACAGTCCTGAATGTCACCCTACAGTTGCATTGCAAACTCAGATACTCGGCAATCAAAGGGATTAGTACACAGACAAGAAGGGCCCCTCCCCCACGGCGCACCTCCTGTGACCCACATGCCTCACATTCCAGCCTTGCCCTTTGGGGAGTCCAGGTTGACAGGCAGATTTTATCGGGTGCTGTTTAGTGGCATTCATTTAAGTTATTAGCACCTCACCTCTAATCAGATTAACCTCGGTTTGAAAAAGGAGTACTGGGTCGGAAATGCGGAAATTCGAGAGAACAGATAATGAGCAGGGTTCACAGGACACAACCCCAGGTCCTAAACCCCTGCAGGGTCTCGCAGAACTGGAGGGAAGGGCAGACAGCTGAAGAGGCCACAGAGCAAGAAGCGCACCGCACGCGCACCTTGGGCCATGGCTGTGTGACAGACACAGGGACTGGAGGTTGTGGCACAGACGGGGTAATGTTAGCCTCAGCGTGCGCCAAGGCTGCTGTCCGGATGAATGTACTTTTATTCAGTGGCTTATTTATATTTCCTGAGGCTTGATCATCCTGTCATTTCTCAGTTCCAACGTTTTGGGGAGGCAGGGACAGGAAGGTCTTGTATTCCCTTTTTATTTTTTATTTTATTTATTTATTTTAAACTTCATTTATTTATGTATTTATTTGTGTTCTGGCAGACTCAGCCTGCCCTGGGGGTGGGGCTGGCGCAGCATGTGGTGCCGGGATCGAACCGCAGTCCCTGTGGCTGCCCAAGCTTGCCCAAGCAGGCGCTCTAGACCACTGAGCCATCTCTCTGGCCCCATTGTATTCTCTTTTTTGGGGGAACAGATTTTAATATTTGAAGCAGGCTTACCTTTACAGAAAAGTGGAGCAGGGTACAGAGAGTTCTAAACTTTCTCTCACATCTGTGTCCAATTCTTGACCTCGCCTTGTTGTGATACGTTTGTTGGGACCAATGAACTGTCACTGATGCATCCTTACCAACTGAAGTGGCGGCTTCCTGGTGTCAAGGTTCCTCCCTTTGGGTACCCTATTGTCTCCAGAGGATGCAAGTCTTCATCCTCTGAGGACCATCACTACTTCCTTAGAGCTGAGCCCTGATTGGCGGAGTTGAAGTACGCCCTGAAAGCTACAATAGGCCCTGACGCTACCTCCAGTCCCATTTACTTTTTCCTTTCGCTTTTGCTCCTTTTTTTAATTGACATTTTTTTCCTCTTCAGTTTTCAAATATTTTGGTAGACATTTAATAAAAATCTCAAGTCCTTTGCAGTGGTTTTTAATGTTAAGTGTACAAATTGAGTGACCTGATGAAGTTTAAAAAAAAATAAAACCACCCAAATGCTTGGGACACATCACAGTTCATCTGCTCAGAAAGCTCATGCAGAGGTGCAGACCCACCGTCCCCCTTGTGACCCTGGGGGCCGCCACTGCCGAGGCCTGGACCTGCAGTGATGTGTTCTTCTTCAAGGAGTCCTGCTGTAGGCAGGAAGAAAAGCAGCCTGCTCTCTCCACCAGAAGGCAGTTGTGGGGAGAGCAGTCATGCCATAACACAAGCCCACAGAGTGACAATCGCAGGGGTTTGGGGGCTGCCCTGTTGGAAGTAGTGGAAAATGGGGAAACCTAAATGTATATCAATAGTAGATGTTTATAGGGAAGCTGCACCTCCAGACCCCAGAACGATGCCCAGCAACTCAAATGCAGGAAGCAAAGGTGCACACACGGACACTTAGGTTGAGATGAAGACAGCCTGCAGCACTCTCCACAATGAGCAGGGCCCCAG
>PVKN010023549.1:0-14753 GCA_004027915.1 Capromys pilorides
AGGCATGGGACCCAAAATGAGAAAGAGTCGGGTCCAGGGGCCTGAAGGTGAGTTGTCACACACCAAGCTGGCAACACTCCAGTGACTCCCAGGAGCAAGCAGGGAAGAGCCCAGTCCTTGGAGGACTGCAGCCCCCATGCCTCGGCCTCCTGGCTACCGGACCTCCTCTGCAGGCCCCTGGGCCCCTACTGCATTGGGGCATAGCTTGTTACTCCCTTTCCATGTGCTGTACCTGCTGCACGATGCCTGCAGCTGGTCATTTCTCCCAGGGCCCTCTCCAGACCTGTAACTCCTTTAGGTCAGTGCTTAAGTGTCACATTCTCTGTATGCCTGTCCCTGAATCCCTGCTGACTATGAAGTCCCCTCCCCACCCATGTTCCTTTCTTAGCTCTGGCATCACCTAAAGTTCTCCAAAGCTGTTATCACCAGCCGAACATGCCATGCACTTCCCATTTCTCGTTTCCCTTGCTCCACTAGCACATGAGCTTCCTTATCATCTGACTGCCTGTTCTCTGCAGACTCCTCAGGGCGCATCAGTGGGGCCTGGTGAATGTTTGTCGAATGAAGGAAATGTACTTCTGGAGAGCTTTGCATTTAATCTCATGGTGCCCAGGAAGGGCAGAGGGGAGCTGAAACGATGCCTGTCTGCCTCCCCGTTCTGAGTATAGCTGAAGTGAGGGTGTTGTGTGCTTGTGGTTGGGGAGGGAGTGGTGCCACTGGGCCAGGGTGATGTTCCTGTACCAACACCAGCTAGGAGCACTAGAGCCCAGAGGATACCAAGCCAAGGCCAGCTGACTGGTGAGATCTGTACAGGGCACACATCAAACTCTGGAGCCATTTGTTCTATAGGAGAAAGGCCACCACAAGTGTGAGGCCAGCCATGACTCTAGAAGGGCATCCTCAATTATTTTTCTCCAGGAACCTAAGTAGAAATATAACTTGTGCCCCTGGATCATTCTTTCTTTAAAATCTAGGATGATTAATAAATAGTACAAGTCCTTAAGTCTTTGGCCTCTTGGCCTGGAGGTCATCAATACCCTAGTGGCTCGTTCAAGAACCAAAATTCACAGGTGCAGTAGGTTAAGCAATGTTAACGCAATTGCTGGCAGTTCCAGTGAACAAAGGGAGCATCTGCTAAGAGTCTTCTCCTGAGGAGTAAATTCCACCAGAATGGGCAGAGCACTGATTATAGCCACAGATGGGCCTAACAGGACTCTTCATCTAATCCTTCACTTAACAGAGGAGGACGGTAGGACCTGGAGCCTTAAGAGACCTATCCAAGGCACGACAGCTGAAGCCAAGGCTTGAGTCCTCATCTCCAGGATGAGGTCCACGTGCCCAGCACCAGCTCAGAGCATGCCCACGGGGTAGGGAGTGGACCCTCGGTCACCAGGAATCTTAGTGGTGGTACCTTCAGGAAGGGTCCACTGATGGAAAGCTGCCATTCATTCCCATGTTGGCCTCTGCGCAGACTGGAAGGCTTTCTCTGGGGATGGCGATGGCAGTCAGTGGTCACGCACCGTCTGGGGCATTCAGTACAGCACTAAAGAATAAGGCTGGGCCTGGAGAGGAACATCACACCTTTGTTGCTCTGTAAAATCTCAGCCCAGGGGAGCAACTCCAGGAGCAGCCTCTCCTCAGGAACGCAGCCCTGCGCTGCCTCCCCAGATCCTGTGCGTCCTCAGTGATGAGGGACACACCTCAGGCGTTCTCTCATGGGAATCTCTTCCCTTGGGGGAGATCTTGGGTACCAATAAAGCTAACAGATGTGCTAAACAAGCCTCTGTGTCCCAACACCCTGAGATGCAGGGGACGTGTCACCTTCAAGGCTGAGGTGGGGCTGGCTGTTAGGGTGGCTGATGACTGCCCTCGATTCCCTTCTGTGCCTCTGCTCACTTGACATCACAACTGTATAATAGGGGACCTCTTCTTGGTTGGGGGCCCTACCTGGCTTTGAGCATTTCCATAGACTAGGATGGGGCACCCCTGAAGTCTGACTGAAAGAAAGTCCCTCCTGGCCTCTCCGGTTTCTTGCAAACGTGAAGCCCCTGGATCCTTCATCATTCTTGGCCTTAACTCTCGGTCACCATGTTCTACCGTCAAAACACAAGTTAAAGTGGACCTCACTGTCTGGAACCTTAGATGCTAGAAGTCCCAGGCCCGTATTTGGCTCATCACAGTTAAAGATCAAGTGGCCTCTGACAGGGGAGCTCCAGGGAGCCCTGATGACATTCCCACCAGACTGCCGGAGGCGTCCCGGCCGCGAGGCTGCCAAGGTGGACTTCAATCTTCGAGCCCCTCCTCCTCCACCACCTTCTCCTCCCATTTTCCTCTCTCTTCCTGTCCCTCTCCTAACATCTCTCATCAACAAAAGCCACACTTCCCTCTCCACTTCAGAGTCTACTAAGTGACACTTCAATGCCCAATCTTGACTGTTCTTTGTCATAGCCTCTGCTCCCGCTAGCTCCTAACTCAATAGCTGTTCAATTAATTAATCAATAGTTTGTATTTCTCTCAGAAACCTCATCTTCTTGCCAGTGGGATCTATTTACTTGGAACTAATGTGTGATCAATCAAAATATAATATCTTTTGAGTAGGTGTATAAATGCTAATGCTTAATGTTGCAACTAAACAAAGGATTGATTTTTTTACTGAAAAGCCTGCTCTTGTAGATTTAGCTTTTTAAGGGAGCCATGAAGAGACACTGAATAGCCACTGGCTTTCAGAATGTTACTATTTCTGTGTTGATAGAACATTCCACACAGCTGGCCCCAACCTTCTGGCCCCCCAGGGGCCAGTTTCACAGGAGACGATTTCTCCGTAGTCAGCAGAGGGTGAGGGGGGGCTGGGATGGTTAGCAGATGGGGACCGCCCCTAGAGCTCTCCCTTGTGCAGCTCCTCACAGGATCCATGTTTCTAGGAGTACCCAGTGCTGCCACAGATCTGACAGGAGGTGACAGTAGGGACCAGAAGTGGCTTCAAATGCAGACGAAGCTTCTCTCAGCTGTCTGCTGCTCTCTGGCTGCTGCGAGGCCTGACTACTAGGAAGATGTACTCTGGAACCTGTTCTGGGCTGTGGGGTTGGGGTCCCTCTATAGAGTGTCGAGGCCACACCACTGACTGGTGATTCCGCAGAACATAGAGAGGGCGCTGCTGCTACTCCTAGTACCATGTGTATTCTGTTATCTTCTGAAATATCAATCATTGTAGGCTCAGCTGCTGAAAATAAACCTTCATTTCCTGTTCATCCCCAAGTTTTCATGCTAGATTTCCAGTTTGAAAGTGCAGAAATGAATGTGGGCTTTTAGCTGGGCTTCCTTCTAAATGCCAAGAAAATGTCAATAAAGTTGCTCTCAAAGGAAAATTTAGCAACAGAGAAAATGCTGAATTAACCTTAATACAACACAGCGTGGAATTCTATATAATCATTGGAAAGAAAGGGTGTCAAAGGAAAGAGAAGGAAAAACAGAAGTTAGCTAAGTGCCAAATTCTGCAACTAACAAACAGCCCAAGAATAAGGCAAAAATAGATCCATCGATCAAAGTGCAGTTCATATTGTCATGGGTTACTCATCAAAGGAACCACTGAGGCCAGATAGGAATTTGAAAAAGCCGTTTATTACTGATCTCAGGACCGCCAGTCAGTTCTCACACAGGAGAAGACTGAGCGGCCTCTAGCCCTGGGAGTGAGTAGCTTTTAAAACAAAAAATCACATCCTGTTTGGTGACCAAGTGTGTCATCTGACACAGAACAGTATCCTAGCTCAACATATTTTTCTGGGTTCATTGTTCGGTTCCCATTTATCACACATCTATGCACGTGTAGTTTTGTACAAAGAGGTCTTAAGGAGCTAAGCACATCTCGCTGCCCTTGCAAGCTACCTCTTAAGCTGGCTTTGCTGTCAGAAACTAGATTAGGGAGGGAAGGGAGCTAGTTACTACTAAACAGCCCTGAACAGAAGGAGAACACTTTCCTTAAAGTAGATAAGCAGAAGCATAAGGGAATCTAATAGTTTTCCATAGTTATAGCATGAAATTCAGTTGACCCATTACACATAGAAGACTACAAAACCAGGTAAAATGAAGATGAGATGCCTCAGCCCCACTTCCTTTTTATTTTATTTTTTATTACTTTTAATAAGAAATAATGATATGATAGTTTCAAAACATATTAGTAGTACATTCACAATAATTGGCACATTGCATATTGTTGTCCTCATAGTAGTTATACAGAGCACAGTGTGTAGAAGTGATAAATATTCTAATCGATATTGGTAAGGAAAGAAAAAAACAAAGAATTTCTTCTCTTTGAACGAAGAGGAAGTAGTTGTATATACAGCCCAAGGTTCCGTAATTGCAGTGGGTCACCAGTGAAACTGGCAATGTTGGAGGTTGTTGGTTTAAGCCTCTTACAGCTCATCATACTAATCTAGCTCTGTGTTTTATGCCTTGTAATTAAGCTTTTCTGCTGGGTGATCAAGGGCAAAATATCACTGCCAAATCCAGAAGTTGTGCAGCTTTCCCCGAGTGTTTTCTTTTTATCAGTTTAACTGGCACATTTCTATGTGTGGTGTAAGATGAGACGGTGACTTCATTCTTCGGCATAAGCTTTATTCGGTTGCATAGCAACATTCACTGAAATTTTAGGTTCTCCTTTTACCATCAAATGGTCTCATTGCCCTTGTTGAAAATCACTTGACCACGCGTGTGGAAGTTTACCTCTGGGCGCTTTTCTCCCACCCCTGTGCTAGTCCCTCACGCCATGTCCCTTCTGCAGCCATAGCTTTGCAGTCAAGCTTTGAAATCAGGAAGGGTGAGTTTGCCCACACCATTCTTTTTCGTGATTGTTTTGGTTACCTGAGATTCCATTTAGGACAGGATTTTCTTTTTTTAACTGGAAATATCTTTGGGATTTTGATGACTATGGGGGCTTAATATGTGGACCACTTTACATAGTGTCATTTTACCTGCATGAAATCTTTCAATCTATGAATACATGATGTCATTCAGTTATCTTTTCTGTCATTTCAATTTTTTTCAGCAATGTTTTGCAATCTTCACTGTACACATCTTTGTTAATTTTAAAATGTTATGTTTTATAAAATGTTTGCAAATAGAGATGTCATCTTAATTTGCCTTTCAGATGATTTGTTGTACAGAAATGGAACTGTCTTAATGTGTTGCCTTTATATACTGTTACTGGTTCTGAAATAACCACTTCTGGTGGGGGAAGAACAGATCTTTAGGGTTTTTTTAAATGTATATCATCATATCTACTAACAGAGATTGTGACATTATTTCCTCTTCTTGCCTACCTAGTAAGTCAAGACCCTTCAGCACTGTGTTGTGTGAAAGTGGGCAACCCTGCCTTGCTCCTAAGTTTTGAGGAAAAGCTTCCACTCTTCCACCATTGGGCATGGCATATGCTGCTCATTGTGTTAGCACAGTTCCTCTTGGCTCCTAATTCGTTCAGTGTTTTTTGTTACAGAAATAAGTTGAATCTTGTCAAATTCATTTTCTACATCAGTTGAGATGACTGTGGGGCTTTTTCTTCATCTTATTCACGAGGTATATTACACTGACCTGTTTTCACACATTGACCTATCCTTATATTCCAAAAAATAATCCCACTTAGCCATGTTGTCCAGTTCTTTTGATATGCTGTTGAATTTTGTTTCCTAATATTTTGTTCACAGGAAATGTTGGTTGGCAGTTGTTTGTTGTGTTTCTTAGATGGCCTGGTCATGCCAGCCTCAAAAATAAATTAGGATTTGTTCCTTCCTTACAGTTCTCGGGAAGCTTCAAACAGGTGATGTGAGTTCTCTTCTAATGTATATTAGAACTTTCCAGCAAAACCGTAAGTCCAAGGCTCTTCTTCATTAGGATTCTTGTTTTTACTGCTGATTCAAAATGCCTGAGTTATTTTATGTAAATTATTTTTATAAAAGCAGCATGACTCATTGTACATTCTGACTGTACCAGGAGTCATGGGTGACCCTGGGATACAGCATCACCCTTGCTAACAGAGCGCTCACGTCGAGCTACCAATGAAGAGAGCTCAGCACGTTCCCTGTCTTTCCCATTGGCAGGTCTTAATTTTCTAACATGATCGTTCGAAGGAACATACTTTTGAGGCTGATCTGAAAGTATTCACCAACTGCTTAAAACCTGTCCTCATCCCTGTGGTCTAATGACTTTATTTGTAATAACCACAAGGAATGAAAAAAGCACCAAGTTTATTTAACATGATGTCACCTCCATCATAATTCATAAGAAGCACAAAATATTAATGCTTAGTGCTAAGAAAATACTTGAGTGAACTGTAATATACTAATCATAAGGATAATAGATGCAGCCACAAAGAGCCAGGTTCTCAGATTATTTAAAGAAACAGGTATATATTTAATTCGTATTTCTTGGTTAAAAAGTTACAGAAACCGTATGACCAGTAGCGTATGGTCATACAGTTTCCAGTAGCATCACCAAGTTCCTTTCAGCTGCCTACCGGCAGTCAACTAAACACTCATCGGGAAAAGTAGCAGAGTGAGAACAGCAAGCTCTACCCAGTGGCGCAGCTACTTTTCCAATTTTTAAAAACTGATATTAGGCCAAGTTTGAGAAACACAAGGACCCCACTCACTCATTCATTGTGGGGAGTCAGGGTACCTACAGCGGGATTTGTGTTTTATATTTCCTCGTTACAATGTCGCATAGTCCATAAGTGCCTTAATGCTATATGAGAGTATTTCTAACTTCTACTTTAAAGAGATTCAAAGCACTGAAGCATGATTCGGATGAGGCTTCAGTAGAGAAGCAAGCTGGCTCACCCAGGGCAGGCCGCAGCGGGCTGAGCCCTCTGCCGAGAGAACACGCCTGCCCTTCTGCGCCGCCCCCAGAAAGAGTGGGGGAATCTGCCTTGCCTAGGATGCCTTGGGAACGTGACAGTTTGACTGGGAAAGAGAGCGAGGGGATGGGTGGCAAACTCCAGCTTCGGCAGCAAGTGTCACCTGCCGATGGGGCTTCAGCAAAGCTGGCTGCTGGGGCCGTGCTGTCGCTGCCACCCACCTCAGATGCCAGGCACAGTGAGCCTCAAGGATGCTCTGGATTGCACCAAGGTGCTCCAGAAAAGTTCCACAGACAGCAGCAAGATATGCAAACTTAAATGTCCCTCTCTTTCCGTAGCTTTCTGTGGCTGCATTAATATGCACTTACTGTGGCGTACAGTGGTGTTTACAAGAAAAGAGCCCTTTACTTGTAATAAAACAAATGTATTCCCTGGCCCATGAGTTATCAGATCTCCAGAATATAAGATGCCCTGAAGAAAGAACTCAGGCATGTCTTACATGTCTGCTTGCACATCCGCTTGTTACACCAGGTAAGCAGCCATGCCAAGGTGTCTGGAAGTGTCTGCATAGTCTCTCTATGCAGTTTGAACTCGTAGTGATCCTCCTATCTCAGCCTCCCCAGCACTGGGATTATAGACCTGCACCACCACAGCCAGTTTTGGTGGCCAGCACGGTGCACCCAGGGTTCTGGGGCCAGCACAGCATGTAGTACTGGGGATCGAACGCAGGTCCTTGTGCTTGCCAACCAGGTGTTTAGACTGCTGAGCTATCTCCCCAGCCCATGTTATTGCTTGTAAAACTCTTGCATGAAACAGCCTCAATCTACCTGCCCAGTTAATTATTAATATCACAGGACTGTAAGATGACAGACTTGGGTTCTTTTAAGCCACTAAGTTTGTGGTACGCATCCCAGGACAGTGTGAGCTGCACAAAGCGATTGAATGGCCTTCTCCCGGTTATTGGCTTCATCACCAGGGGCTCACAGCCCCACCCAGGCACTCAGGCATGGCACTCAGTCCTGGCCCAATCAGCCACAAGGTCAAAGAAGGCTGCTCACTCCCCACTGAGGTCACAGATGGAGGCCGCGACTCCACGGTGCCACAAGAAGATAAACGAATGGATGCACTGGAGGAGGATAACACAGCCAACAAACACAGGAAAAATGCAGAGCTGGAGCACCATGCAGTGAGCGTCACCATGACTACAAATTCACGGCATGCCAACAGTCAGCATGTGGCATGGGACATTTCTACAATCCCAAAGCAACCCCCACCCCAGCAAACACGGCTGCATTTCTAAAGGAGAAAGAGACATTTTACAGTGGAGAGACCACCCCCACACCACCCTAAGCAACTGGCCAGTCACCACTCCCTCCAGGAGGTGCAGCTTGTAGCCACACACAGCCACAGGACACAGTGAGCACCCAGCATGACCGTGGTCACCTCTCCAGAGTGGGCTGGCCACGCTGGCCATGGCGGAGAACCAGATAGGGCCCAGTGAAGGTGCGTTGCAGGTCACTGGCCTGGGATCTTCCCAGTGTTACATTTGTTAAAGCCAAGGCAAGGTTGACAAACAGCAGCTCTGAGGGTGCGCGAGAGGCCAGCACAAGAGTGCACCGTGCAGCTCTCTGTGTTCTCCTGTCTGCTTATGTTTTAAAATGCAGCGTATCATCACCTGACAGCTCAGCAGAGAGGAGGTCTTCCACCTGTTCTTAGGGCCCTTCTGAGTTCTCAAGTTCAGGCTTTAAAGGCCTTCGCAGCATGGTCACAGAACCTTCCAGAATCCTGCACAGAGCACCCTGCACCTCTGTCTCCTCTGGCCCAGCCAGGCCCTGCAGCCTGGCCATCTGTCACCCAGCAGCTCTGGCCTTAGCACGCTGGTGCGTCCTCACTTCATGCCTTTGCTTTGGATCGCACTCTCCCTCCACCCCACTCCCTGCCAGGGCGGCTCCAGGTTTTTGTTTAACACCAGCTTGAAGCCAGTCCGGGAGCTGCTTCCACCATGAAGCTGCTGGCCAGGCTCCTCCATGGGCTCAGAGACCTGTGCAGCTTCCAGCCTGGGGCGTGAGAAGCCCCCACGGCAGGCCCCAGGCCCAGCCCCTGACCTCCCTGGAAATGACTCCTCCAACAAGGAAACCAGAGTGACTAACCAACTGTCCCCAGGACGCCTTGAAAATCTGTGTGCAGAGCCACCTAAATATGGGCTGGCAGGCAAAAGGGGACTCATTAAATAAGATTCCATCTCTCACTCATTGTGATGCTAACACACAGAGATAGACAAGGACCAGTGAGGGAGGGGACGGGAGGGGACCTCACACTGTGCTGGTGACAGTGCCAGAGGGGCAGCTCCTCACACACCCAGGTGTGGAGCCGCTATGCCGCGCACCAGTGCCACTCCCACAAGCAAACGCAGCTGAGCCAAGCCACACACTCGAGCACAGATTTGTATGGACAGCTGTCTCTGGCAGCCTGATGGAGCGGGCCCTGAGGAGGAAGCAACCCTGGGGCCCACCAGCTGAGGAGAGCAGGAGAGAAGCACAGCCCAGCCCTTCCCTGCAGAGGTTTTAAAACAATAACAGACGTCACGTATGCAAGCTGGGCTCGGGAGTGCGGCAGAGTGACAAAGCTCAGCAAGAGAAGCCAGGCGCAAGAGGCCAGCGTCTTCTGTTCAATTAATGTCTGGCATGGACACAACTGTAAAGACAGGAAGTAAATTAATCACTGAAAACAGCTTGGAGGGACAGGGAATGGGGGAATCATCACCAAGCTCTGTGAGTTTCCTTCTGGGGCAGTGACAATGTGACACAGTTGAAGGTGGCACTGGTGCCACAACTTTGCAAGTAGGACAAAAGCCACTGAATGGCACTCTTTAAATCAATGAATTGGATAGCATGTAAACTGTATTTTACTAAAACTTGAACTATGTAGATCAGTTCCTTCTATTTGGTTCCACTCCTTGGTTCCCTCTGTTTTATCATAGAAGCCATTAAGCACGTGTTTATGGATCTAACTTCATCAGATACTTTATTTGATGCTCTTCTGCAGAGCTTCTCCTGCGCAGCCGCAGAGCTGGCCGCAGGAGGGTCACCCCCAAGGTGTGCCCCTGGCGTGCTCTCCTCAGCGAGAGCATCGGGTCTGCCCTGGACTGTGGAGGGGGCCCTGAGCTGAGCCCTAGCTACCCCTCCAGAGGACGACCTCGACCTCCGTGAGGCCAGCAGCCCTAGCAGGAAGGAGCTTCTCTCCTTCAAGGGTTGAGACTTCTTTTGCTAAGGTTGCCTGCGCATCTAACACATTTGGTTCATTTATAACAAATAAAAATCCCAGCACCATGCTTCTGAAGGCATTGAAGCCTGGGCCGGATTTTCAGGTCTCCTCTAAAAATATAATAAATTACATATCCAACACTTAGATAAATCACATTTAAATCCATGAAAAATATCCAGACCTGTATATTTACATGTTTTAAAAAGAGACTTCTTTCTTCCTCTCTAGGGTCTCTTTTACCTGGAAGCCAAGCAACACCTCCCTCCCTGTCCATCAGGGGCAACCACACAGATCAGAATGCATGTTCTGCTGTAGCCACTTTAACTGCTCTCAGAAGTGCAATCACACACAGACACACACACACACACACACACACACACTACCACAAATATAGAAGGCACATTTTTTTCTAATGACCATGTAACTGAAACAATAAAATAAAAATTAGTGTAAAAATCTATAGGCATAAACAAAGCTCAAAATATACTTAGCAAAGACAAATTAAGTAAAATACCTAGAGCGAACACATTCTGAAACCCAATTAGTAACAGAACCAAACCATTCAAATGGAAAATGTTATTGTTTTATGTTTTATAACACCTAAACACTACACACATGTACAAACATACATACACACACACACACACACACACACACACACACATACACGATACATAGAGAGAAAGAATACCGACCTGAGCACCCAATATACTCACAGATCTAAAATTTTTGAATGCCAACAGGGCACTACAACTAGAAAAATTTATAAGTGACCTCATGGGGTAGGGCCGAGTTAAGATGCCAGGGCACTGAAAGTGTTGTATGAAATCAGCTTCTGATGATATGTATAAGATAAACAACATATGAAATGTAAATAGATTTTGTATCTAGACTTGAATCCCATGCCCAACTCATCCCATTATATATGCAAATATTCCAAAATCTGGAATCAGTCCCAGTCACTTCTGATAAGAGGCTCAACTTTCATGTCTCCATGTGTGGAGGACAGCTGGCTGGCTCTCCTTCAAAGAGGAGCAGTTGCCTCCATTTTGGCTGAGCCCAGCACTGTTTCCATGTGCTCACATGTACAGGGCTCGCAGAATGAGACAGGATGAAAAGCCAACGCTCCACACTGCCAGCTAAGACCAGCGCTGAGATAGAGGCTGTGACTTTCTCGGGCTTGAAAGATTACACACCAGAGATGAAGCACCAACCCCAAAATATTAGATGCTAGCTCCGATGTGTGATGCAGATTTCCTTCTCTTTCTGTTAATGTACTTGGTACAGGGTTTCACTACACAGCTCAGACTCACAGTGATCCACCTGTTTTCAGCCTCCTCAGTGTTGGGATTAAAGCATGTGCCACCACGCCTGGTCTGAGTGGCCGGATCAACACCCCTGTGGGTGGGGCTGGTGTGGCCTGTGGTGCTGGGGATCAAAACCTGGTCCCTGTGCTTGCCTAAGCAGGCACTTGGTCCACTGAGCTATCTCACCAGCCCTCTGATTACTTTTGCTGCAAATCCTTCTTTGTCTATTTCAGAGGGGATTCCAGGCCTCGTACCTAGCCTACCTCACAGCACTCACTTACTTCCTGTCATTCTCACAGTCACTCATCCTCAAGCTACTCTCTTCTTCCTGAATGAATAAAACCTGGGTTCAGGTCTGGGTCAAGGCCTTTGTTCTGTACAAAGAAAAAAGAAAATCTAGCATTTGAACTCCTGCTGTGGCTATCTGAGCACACACCCTCCTGTTTCCTGCCTTAGGAACCCTCCTACTCTCTATAGTTTCAAACTTTAGTTATCTAGTTAGGAGGAGATTAACCTTTTTCTTATTCATTTCTAAGCCTTAATTTCACCAAATTTTTTCTCACAGTTTCTTTGCACGTATTTTCATTATATTCCACTCTCTTGTTCATCCTTGACTAAAAAGCTGACAAAAGTTTTATCCTAAGTGTTGTTACAGGAAATAGGAAGCCACCAAGGGCTCAGTGAAGGCCATCTAAGGGTCTGAGTCTCCCTGGCTGCCATAAGAAGAAGCCCTTTACAAAGCAGGTGAGTCCATCCTAAACAGAAGAGATCGTACTGCAGAAGACATGGTTAAGCAGCTAAACTTTCTACTTATTGTGCCTTTTCTTCTCCTTAGTTCTCTAAGCAGCTTTATATTTTATATATTCTAATAGTAGTAAAAACATTCACAAGGGTAGGTGACATATGAGCACAGACACAAAAATGCTTAACAAAATACTGACTCACCAAATGCAGCCTCATAAAACACAATACACACACACACACACACACACACACACACACACACACATCCCTAATGGCATTTGTCCCAGAAACCTGAGATTGGTTCCACATACAACAACCAACCAATGTAGTAGCACCAAACTTACAGAATAAAGGACCATTTCTTAATGCTAAAAATGGAAGGCACCTTCTTCAGTGTAATAAATGCCTTTTACAAACCCACAAAAATGTCATGCCTAGTAGTAAAAGGCTGTAAGCTCTTCCCTAAATGAGGAGCAAGAAAAAGACATCTGATCATATCACTCTGATTCACTGATGCCTGGAAGGTCTAGACGGGAGAACTTGGCAATAAATATAAAAGGCTTCTAGAGGAAGAAGCAAGTATCTCCAGAAGCAGATGCCATTAATTTAGCAAGTAAGCAATTCTACGGATCTTTTCTTAGAGACTATTAAAGCTAATAAATGAAGACATAAAAGGTGTGAAACATAAGGCCAATATACAGAAACCAACTGCATTTCTATAATGACTATTAACTATCCAACTCTGATATTCAGGAAAAGATTCCTTTTATTATTGCACAAAAATAAACCAGACAGAATAAGAAAAGCATAGAACATTATTCATGATGAATAAAGTCATAGAGAAACACTCAACAAAATACTAGCAAACTGATTCCAACAAGACTGTAAGAGAATTTCACATCAGGCAAACCTAGAGGATTTTCCCCCAACAATTCAAGGATGGTGTGATATAAGAAATCGATGCAATGATCACAGTAATGACACAAGAAAAGAAAATATTTTACAAATACAGAGATGCAAAAAAGCACTGGACAAAACTTAATTCCCTTTCATGATTAAAAAATAAAGGCTCAGAAAATTAGAGATAGAGGGAAACTTCCATAACATCACAAAGACACTTACTGAAAATCTACATCCAACGTTATATTCAATGATAAGAGACTGGGGCTGACATTTTTTCTTAGAGATTGGGGAGAAAGCAGGGGAGCTCACATTCACTGTTGCTGTTCAACATTTGCTGGAACTCCTAGACATGTACCAGGCGAACAGACATTCAAGACATCCAAACTGGAAATGATGAGGAGAAAGTATCTCTTCGGGCAGATGATCTGACTTTATGTATTAAAATCTTATTAAATCTACACACAAAACCACAAGACAGAGCTAATGAACTAACTCGGTAACACTGTAGGGCAAAAATTCATGTACAGAATCAAACATGACTCTCTGTACCCAGAATAAATAATCCCAAAAATCAAATAACAAAGCAATTCCATTTATAATAGCATTTAAAAGACCAAAATGCTTAGGAATAAATTTAATCAGATAGTTGAAAGAGCAATAATTTGAAAACTAGAAAGCATAGGCTAAAGAGGAATTATATACATAGGAGACAAAACATATCCATGTACTGCAAAATTTAAAGGCAATATTCTCGAAAGAGTCAGTACAATGCTTATCAAAATTCCAACAGCCATTTCTCCAGAGATGGAAAAAGGCCTGTCATGATTTGTGTCTAGTTGTTGTATCCCCAAAGCCTCATGCAATGATGGGACAAGGACGTCTAGAGTTTGAGATTAAAACTACAATGAAAGACAACTTCACAGACACGAGGATGTTTTACTCAAGAAAGCAGAAAATGGAAACTGTTGGCAAGAATATCAGAAAGCCTTGCACATTGCTGATGGCATGTGAAATGGTGGAAGAGCTTAGAAAACTTTCTTGAAATATTAAACATAGCATCACTACATGACGCAGCAACTCCACTCACAGGTATGTGTTAAAGACACATGTGGACACATGTACACATGGAAAACTGCATGGTTATTCTTACCACAGTGCTATTCAAAACTGCTAAACTATATAACCAAACCAAATGCCCACCAAGAGACTGACGGATAAACAAATTGTGGAACAGAATACTGTTCACTCATAAAATGGACCAAAGAACTGATGCATGATATAACCTGGTGAACCTCAAATCCATGGTGCTAAGGGAAGGGAGGCAAAGAAAAGTCAAGTGATATGTGACTCTTTTATGTAAAAATGCAGAATTGGTAAATTTACTGAGCCAGAAAATGGACCAGAGGTTGCAGGAGAACGGAAGTAGAACCTCTAGTGATAAGTGTGGAGTGTGCCACAAGGCAATGAAAATGTCCTAAAACTACAGCAAGATGGTGACTGTGGAGCACTGGGCATGCACTAAGTAGTACTGAATCCTGTGCTTTAAAATGGCTAATGCCATGCTATGAATTTTTCACCTCAATTTTCAGAAAGAATAAAAGATTCGGTAATAAATGTATTAAAGTAAGTGAAAGACATAGGTGCAGAAAACTACAACTGTCACTGAAAAAAATAAAGAAAGCTAAATAGTT
>PVKN010023550.1:0-14747 GCA_004027915.1 Capromys pilorides
GGTGTGCTATTAAGAAAATTAGAAGCAGGCATTCGAGGAATCAGTCATGTGATTGTTGATGAAATACACGAAAGAGACATTAATGTAAGTAACTTCTGAGTTTTTTTTTTTGTGAGAAATTGAAATTTTTTTCTATTTGCATTCATACCATGTAAGTGTACTTTATGGTGTAAGTAAACATAAGTAATGGTATATGACGTTAGTAGCTAGTCTTACTGTGTAGTATGGGGTGAACTTGAGCTTGCTTTATAGCCCAGACTAGGCTCTCAAATTCATGACAATAGTAGTACTATTAGCCTCAGAATTGCCAGAACACCCAGCCAGCTTAATGGAATTTTTTTTTTTCTTTTAATGAATTCAGAGAAGGGTCTGTAGGGTGTATGGGGTTTCACTATGTACATCTGGACTCACAGTGATTCTATTTTCAGCCTCCCAAGTGCTGGGATTTTAGGAACCCACCGCCACACTTAGTCTCAATCCCTGAAACAGCGTGCTCTGGGGCCAGATGGGAACCCACCCACACCCCTCCCCTGCACTATTTATTTTTTTAGTTGGATCTTTATAAGTTTTACTGGCTTTTTTTAACAAAACAATGTCACTTTAATGTTATAGCTCTAATTCTTTTTAGATACCTGTAATAAATCATGCTATAGGAGGAAACTGGAATTTATTTTTTGTTCTTGCCTTTTGGTCCTTGGCAAACCTGTATAGTCACCTCACCCTTTAATGTGGTTTTTTTGTTTGTTTGTTTTTGGTGGTGGTACCAGGGATCAAGCTCAACCTTGTGCTTGTCAGGCAGGCACTTATGCTGCTGAGCTATATCCCTGGCCCTAATTGTGTAAAATTTGATATAAACCTATGACTTGTTTTTATGCCACCATTTATGTAGTCAAACCAAGTGGTCCATTGGAAACATATCAGTGCATATTTCTGTTCAAATTGGCATTACATAAAATACTTTGATTCTCTTCAGAAAATTTATAACCATTGTTACTATTTTGGGGTACGGCAAATAAGAGTGGTTTGAATGCTTAATATGATCACATAATTTTTTCAGTAAAATAAATTTTTGCTGTTTTTTTCCCATGAGAATCTTAGCAACTGTGCTTGTATTCCTAGGGCTGATTTCAGGGCCTCATCCAGAGCTAGACAAGTGCTCTACCACAAAGCTATGCCTTCCCCTCACTTTTTTCCCCCAATTAACTTGATACCATTCCTTCTGTTTCACAATTTTCTTTACTTGCATATTGATATACACGTGGTGTTTGAGTTTAAATTATCTTAAGTGCTATAATAATATTAGTAGTAATAGGATTATTGTTAGTATCTGAAAAACAAAGTAGCTTTTGAAGATTGTCTGTATTAATGTACTATGCTCAGTAAAAAAAATAAGAAGGTTTTGTGGAGAAATCCTTACAAAGCTTTCCTTTTGGTGGCCAGAGAAGCACCTTAATGGCCGAAGCTCCTGCCTGGCATGAGCAAGGGCCAGAGTTCAATCTCCAGTAACTGGGGAGGGGGTGCAGAGGGTGGGGAAGCTTTGTATTTTGAGAGTTTTGGTCTGTGATCTAGGTTGGCCTTGAACTCACTATGTAGCTCAGGCTCACCCTGTAGTGATCCTTGTCTCGGCCTCACAAGTTCTGAGTTTGTAGGTGTGTGCCACCATGCCTGACTAGAAATTTTTTATAGTGTCTTTCAGATGAGTCTTACATAAGTTTCTTTGTGGTTGGATAAAAGATTAACATAGAAGATTTGCATTCAAAGCAGGCTAGAAAACAATTAAAAAGATGCTATTGCAGTAGTCACAATAGGAAATAATTTAATAGTACAACAGACATGTAAGACCTATATAGGAAAAATAAAACTTGCTTAAGCACCACAAGTGCCTACCTGTTAAGTGCAGAGTCCTGAGTTTGATTCCTGGTAGGTAGGTGGAGAAGAAAAGGATAAATAAAGGTTGTAGGACAGCATAAAAATATGAAATGTCCCCCAAATAGATGTTTTGTTTTTTAAGGCAAGTCTAATCAAAGTTCCAACAGGGTTATTTCATACAGTCTGATAAAACGGCTGGAAATAAGTCTTGCTCTTGGGGATGACTTGAGACTAAAAATAACCAATACCTCTTAAGAAAAACAGAATGGCAAAGAAACTAAAATAGTTTCTTACCCTTCAGATATCAGGGCTTATTTTGAAGCTATGGTAACTTGTATATGTGCCTTAACAGTTGGATAAAATAATAGTCACTTTAAGTGACAATTCCAAGTGTTGGAGAATAGATATATGGGTTCCCCCAAGATCTTTTAGTAGTACTTGTGAGAGTGTGTGCATAGGTGAGCCAATTAGGAAAACAGTTTCATTTTAACTCTTAAAAGATCATCTTTTCCATACTGTCACCTAGCAGTTCTAAGGTAATGTCTATAGTAACATTAGTAAAACCCTGGAACATTAGTAAAACATCTGGATATATGCAACACTGAGTGAATTTATTAATTTGCTCACGCTCTAGAATTTTATACATAGCAGTAAGAATGACAATGTGTCAGTGACTTTTAACAATGTCACTGAAAAGAAATCCCAAAGGTACTAAAATTTACGTTCCTTTAAAATTAATAATTCTCTTGGGGCCAGAGAGATGGTTCAGTGGTCTAAAACGCCTGCTTAGGAAAGCTCAGGCAACTGCAGGGACTGCGGTTCGATCCCCGGCACCACATGCTGCGCCAGCCCCACCACCAGGGCAGGCTGGGCCAGCCACAAAATAGATAGATAAACAAACACAACAAGCAAACAAATAAATAAATAAAATTTAAAAAAAAAAGTTTAATAATTCTCAGGCAGAAATAGTGGCATATACCTGTAATCTCAGTAGTCTAAGTGGCTACTAAGGGAAGAGGATCACAAGTTTGAGTACAGCATGGACAATTGAACAGCTTATTGTGACTTCCTGTCTAAAAATAAAAGGACTCTGAAAGTAGTTCAGTGCACAGACCCTGGGTTCAATCCACAGTACCATCAAAGAGAGAACGTTTTAAAAATATGTATGTATGTATGTAAGATTGAGGATGGTGATACTTAGAGGAAGCACAGGTGGGGAGAGGAGCACATAAAAAGTTCTGCAAGAATGTTCATGTTTGTGGGTTAACAACTAATTTATATTTTAAAGAAAGTTAATCTGGCCATTTTGCTAGAGTGAACTACAATATGGTCTTTAGAACATTTTAAAAGTAAGTCTCATAGATGACTATTACAGTTGTCTTGGTTGTAGTTAATTTAAAACTTCACTAAAAAATTGGAGATAGATTCACTGCTGTCTTTAATCTTTGTCATTCTCTTTATATAGCACTTAATTCTATTCCCAGGTATTGGTTGAGACAGAATCTCACTATGTAGTCTATGCCACACCTGAACCTCACCTTGTGTACAAGGCGGTTGGCCTTGAACTTGGAATAATCTTCTTGCCTCAGCCTCCTGAGTGCTGGGATTACAAGAATGCACTCATACTCAACACTCTTATGTGGTTTGTTTTGTGTTGGTTTTTTTTGCAGTACCAGGGATTGAACTCAGGACCTTGAGCTTGCCTGGCCAACGCTTCACTGAGTTATCTCCCATCTTATGGCTTTGAAACTACACTTTTTCTTAAAAATTCTGTCGCTGTATTTCATAATAGTTTTTTACTTCTGCCAGCAGCTTCATAAGATACTGAATTTTAGGGTTGTCTTTTAGCTATAGAACAAAAATATTTTAGGATCTCATGCCGTAATTTCTTTTCATTTGTTTTTACATTTTAATAGACTGATTTCCTTTTGGTTGTGTTGCGTGATGTGGTTCTGGCTTATCCTGAAGTTCGCATTGTTCTTATGTCTGCCACTATTGACACCAGCATGTTTTGTGAATATTTTTTCAATTGCCCCATCATTGAAGTTTATGGGAGGACTTTTCCAGTTCAAGGTAAATTTTGTGGGAGAGGGATGGGATGGTAAAATGTTTCTACAGTAAGATTTGTATTTTCTTCAGAGATCATAGTAATAAAGGCATTTAAAATGTAGGCCAAGTTAGTATTAAGACACCACAGCATTCTTTTTTTTCTTTTAATAAGAAATAACAATGAAATTTTCAAAAACACGTTGGTAGTACATTCCCAATAATTGATACAATGCATATTGTTGTCCTCATAGTAGCTATACAGAGCACAGGACGTAGACATAATTTTTCTTTGGGGGAAGGGCGGGACTGGGGTTCAAACTCACCTTGCACTTGCCAGGCAGGAACTTGTGCCATGGAGCTATCCCCCCAGCCCCCTAAACGTGATAGTTTTTCTAATCATTGTTAGTACAAAAAATTTCTCATTGATATAAGAGAAAGTAGTTGTATACATAGTCCAGTATTCCATAATCACAATGGATTATTGGCAGAACTGGCAATGTTGGGAAGCTGTTGATTTAAGCCTTTTAACAGCTCAGCGTACTAATTTAGCTTTACATTTTATGCCTTGTGATTAAACTTTTCTGTTGGGTGGTTAAGGGCAAGTTAAAGCAAGACTTGTATAACAAAACATGTAACTTTTGTATCTGACAAGGTAAGTAGAATCCCCTCAGGATTTACTTCGAAACCATGTACAGTGCTTTGTAGAACTGTTGTCACTGTCAGCTGTCTGGATGAGTCATGGCCGTTGCTTGACCAACTTGCTCTCCACCACAACATTCTTGGGGAGTTTTGCCTGCGATTTTTTTTTTTTTTATCAGTAAATTTTGTGAAATGAATACAAATGGGTTTCAGTCTTGTATTTAGGAGTTGTGTATGCAGTTAATGTATGTGTGATGGGCATTCCATAGAAGTTTTGGATTAACGTTGTGTAAAGAGCCTGTGTCTGACTTTATGGGAATAGTTATAACTTCTACTTAGGGGCTAAGAGAGAGAGCAAAACTTGAGTTCAATGAAGAAGAAAAGGCTGTTAGTATTGTACTGTATTGGCAGTTGTGAAGAATCTGGTTGAAGGGTAGTAAGAGATGGTGAAGTATGATTAGTAAATAAATTTAGACTGCTCCATTCTCAGAGTTAATAATATGTACTTAACCTCACTGGATTGTCTCTGACAGAATATTTTTTGGAAGACTGCATTCAGATGACTCAATTTGTTCCTCCGCCAAAGGATAAGAAAAAGAAGGACAAGGAAGATGATAGTGGTGAGGATGATGATGTAAGTTGAATGAATTTTCATTGTGGGCACGTTGTTATTGGAGAGAGTGGTTTTAGTAAAATCATGATATGAATTAGCCTTGTAGAACACTTTACAATTTATGTTGTCTATGGGTTGATAAATTTCATTCCAAGTAACTGCAGATTGAATGATTTTTTTTTGTGTGTGTGGTATCAGGGATTGAACTCAGGACCTTGAGCTTGCCATTTAAGCACAACACTACACTTAAAAAGTTTTATTACAGTTGCAGCCTTTTTATCTTACTGCATGTTTTCTGTGCACCGTAGCACCTGGGAAACATGCAGATGAGAAAAAATTGTGATCCATTCTAGATGTGTTGAATCAAACAAAACCTTTTTTGTTAAAATCTCCTGGTCACCCATTTGTATCACAAAGCTTAAGCAGCAGATATTTTCCTGGGTTAAAGAAGATATTGGAGAGCTGACCAAATAGCTCAGAGGATTAAAGTGCCTGCAAGCAGACTCAGGCTGGGGGTTCAATCCCCAGGTATGGTGGTGCGTGCCTGTAATTCCATTTCTTGGGAGGCTGTAAACAGATGGATCACTGTTGAGTCCAATCTAGCAGTGGGACCCTGAATACCCTGTAGATCCTTCCCTAAAATACCAAAAAAAGAGAAGATATTGGGCAGCAGTATTTTGTGGGGCAGAGAACATTAATCGGGGAGCAGGGACATTTCTATAAAGAAGAAAGAACGTTTATTTTGTGTATGTTTGAGAGGAATGAAAGTATCAAAATGCAGATAATCAGACCACAGATATAGCTTAGTGACTAAGTGACTCCCTGGCAAATGCAAGGTCCTTCGGTCAGTCCCTGATACAAGAAACAAAAGAAATGGAAGTTTGAAGAGATTGCCTGCTACTCAGCAGCCAGTGATACAGTTTGATAGATAGAAAGTGTCATGAAGGTCAGTGTCTTTAATATATACATAGGCAAATTAGAAAATTCAATAAGGCAGAAGAGACCAGTTGTGTTCCAGCTAATTTTAAAATTGAATGTGGAAAAGATACAGAATCCTATTTTAGAAATAGATGAAGTCATTAAAGATTGTTAAGTGATACGAGCAGTTCTTTAACAAGGAAAATAAATCATAAGAAAAAATTTGTTCTTGAATATTAGTGTCATCTGGAAATACTAGGGGAAAAGTTCAGAACAAGCCAGTTGAGATGGAACACATACTTAGAGTCTTGGCTAATTAGAGGCACTGAGGTGGGAGGGTGACTTGAATGTATTTTTCTTTTTTGCGGGATCAGGGTTCAAATTCACGACCTTGCACTTGCCAGGCAGACACTTGTGCCATGGAGCTCTCTCTCCAACCCCACATGAGGAAATGGATTTTTTTTTTCTTAATATGCATTTTGAGTTGCATTTTATCATGAAAATGAACACCAGTATGATGATCTGTCAGTGAGGAATGATCAGATTTCCTAAGGAGTGAAGTCAGGAGTACATAGTTGCTATAAGTTCTCTGTGACAGTTAATTATTTGCTGTGTGCGTTACATTTCATGTCATTTGAACATAAATCTAGGAGACTTACCAAGCCATAGTAATTGAGAGAATTCAAAATATGCCACCTGTTTTTTTTTTTAGGCAAATTGCAACTTGATCTGCGGAGATGAATATGGTCCAGAAACAAAGTTGAGCATGTCTCAATTGAATGAAAAGGAAACTCCTTTTGAGCTCATTGAAGCTCTGCTTAAGTACATTGAAACTCTGAATGTTCCTGGAGCTGTGTTGGTTTTCTTGCCTGGCTGGAATTTGATTTGTACTATGCAGAAGCATTTGGAAATGAATCCCCATTTTGGTAGGCTTCTTCTTTTTGAATTGTCACCTATTGAGAAAATGCTCATGTGTAAAAACAGAAAAATTAAGTCTTGTTTTTAAATTTTAAAATAATGTTTTAGAGAATAGTTTTAAACCAGCCTCTTATGTTTAAACCTTAACCTTTTTGTATTGTAGGAAGTCACAGGTATCAGATTCTACCTCTACATTCTCAGATTCCTCGAGAAGAACAGCGCAAAGTGTTCGATCCAGTACCAGTTGGAGTAACCAAGGTAAGTGTTAAACATTATAGGATTAGATTACTAGTGACATAGATGGCAAATATATGCTTTGTGCCAGCAAGATATTTTAGCGCATTAAGTGCCTACTTAAGCAAGCACAGAAGCTGGGCATGGTGCTGCACATCTGTAATCCCAGGACTAGCAGGCTGAAACAGGAGGGTCACTATGAGTCTGAGCTTTGAAAAGCCAAAATTTGTGAACCATCTAAAGGAAGAAGGTAGGCTTCAGCCAAGTATCATGGTGTATACCTGTAATCCCAGCATTTGACAGGCTGAGGCAAGAGGAAACCATGAGTTTGAGGCCAGCTTGGGCTATGTAGTTCTAGGCTAGCCTGGACTACATAGTATAATTTTCGCTCAAAAAGCCAAATAAATGCATGCATAATGCATATACACAAATTGCCTTTTCTGCTTAAGCTTGCCATTTTTCTTTATCAATAGGCAGGTTTTTATTTTTTGTTTTTGTTTTGTTTTGTTTTTGTTTTAACTTTATTTACGTATTTTATGTTTAGCCAGCTCAGCCTGCCCTGGGAGTGGGGCTGGGGCTGGCACAGCATATGGTGCCGGGGATCAAACCACAGCCCTGTAGTTGCCTAAGCTTGCCTAAGCAGGCACTTTAGATCACTGAGCCATCTTGCTGGGCCCCGGCAGGTGTTCTTAAAACTACATCTGTCATGTTTATGTGAGCATATCAGTCTTTGGAGGTACATAAGGTATCTTCGGAAGTGTAATTTTGCTTTCATTTTTTTGCAGGTGATTTTGTCCACAAATATTGCTGAAACAAGCATTACCATAAACGATGTTGTTTATGTCATTGACTCCTGCAAGTAAGTTCTCAGGAAATCTGTTTGCTTATTCCATATCCAGTTTGACCAACCGGAATGTTCGGCAGTGAACAGAGTTAAAATGCCTTAAAATTATCAAAGTAAAATACACATTGCAGTTAATCCCCGTGACAGCCTGCAAGTGACTTTGAATGAACTTATATATGGCATCATTCTTGTTGATTTCTAAAGCAGTTCTGGAAGTCGTGTTGTAATACAAATCACAATCAAAAAACAGTGAATGAGCCTGGCCTGACACATGCCTTTAATCCCAGCACTTGGGAGGCTGAGGCAGGAGGATTGATGCAAGTTCAAGACCAGCCTGAATTGCACAGTGAGACCCTGTCTAAAAAAAAAAAAAAAAAAAAAAACAGTGAATGTCTTGTAAAAATCATCCAACAGACAAGCAGGATGTAAAAACATTACGTTGCATCGTCATTCACCTTATATCTGGCACTGTGCAACTTGTGGCTTGCTCTGAAAGTCAAATGACCATGAAAAACAGATATTTTGCCTTGGCTTAAAAATGAAGGCAACTGTAATAGCACAACTAAAAATACTTCTATGATAGTTTTGAGATCCAGTTTAGAAAGTAGCAAGAATTGGATTAAAGGTATTCAAAGTGAGGAAGAATAGGTCTGTCTTCTTTGTGTTCAACACTAATAGAATGTGACAAAGCTAAACATTGTAAATACTGACTGTAGTCACTTCCACTGTAGTCAGTTTTTTATGTATTTCCCATGGTTATTTTCACTGATCACTATTTTACTGCTACTTTTGCTATTTGGAATGCAGGGTTGACCAGTATTTAGCATATGATGAATACTCTGCCTTAATCTTAAGAATTAAAATTTTAGTATTAGATGAGCCTGGTAATTACGGGGGCGGAAAGTGCCACTGTATTTAGACAAAGTAAATACATTGGTAACTGAGCCAAGAGGAATGCCAGTGTTAGCTTGGATATTTCTTACTAACTTCTCTTTGCTGTCTTCTATACATCATGACAATTAAAAATGATTCCCCAGTGGCTATTTTAAAGAATAGCAAATAGCATTCTGTGCTGATTCCAGTTATTTAGAAATGGCTACATTTGTGACTTTAAAGATTACTTGGGGATTCCAGGGGACAGTATCAGTATTTCGTGAGGTATAACAGGAGCTGTGCCATACAACCTTTAAGTCATAGAAATTGTGTTTCTTTAAAACAAGTAGAGCTGAGCGTGGTGGCGTACACCTGTAATCCCAACACTTGGGAGGCTGAGGCAGGAGGATTGGTGCAAGTTTGAGACCAGCTTGGACTACAAAAGTGAGCTCAAGGCCAGCCTGAACTGCGTAGTGAAACCCTGTCTGAAAAAGGCAGAAAAAGTATCAATTTCTATTAAATCAATCAATCAAAAAAAAAAAATGAGAGGGCTTGATTGTCACTTGTGTGTCAGGTCCCACTTAAATGATTTAATATGCACCTTAAAGTTGTACATAACTTTATAGCTGTCTGTCGATAAAAGTGTTATGTCCATTTTCAAAAGAGGCAAAAATGTTACATACATTTACAAAGGTAATGCAGTTGGTAAGTAGCTATGTTGTATTTCAGTAGATTCATAGCTAGGAGAGGTATAATCAAATGCAGTGTGTCTCTTGGTGTTCACAAGTAGATAGCAGTAGTCATGTCGGGATGTTAAAATTAGCCATTCTTTCCTATGTAGGCAGAAAGTGAAACTGTTCACTGCTCACAACAACATGACCAACTATGCTACAGTCTGGGCATCCAAAACAAACCTGGAACAGCGGAAAGGCCGAGCTGGTCGTGTGCGGCCTGGATTCTGCTTTCATCTCTGTAGCCGAGCTCGTTTTGAGAGGTAATAGACAAACGTGACTCCTGGTAATGCAGATTGAAAGCAGTGCCTTTACATTGACTATATCCTTATTATTCCTCCTCCTCCTCCTCCTCCCCCCCCCCTTGCTTTTTTGTGTGTGTGTGTGTGTGTGTGTGTGTCGGGTTCTTACTGGGGGGCACATGGTCGTTCAGTTTTAAGTCAGTAGACTAATGCCACCTAACGTAATCTAGAATGTATAGAATACTTAACATGGTGTCTGTTACTTAGTGCTCACTGTTAGTGTTACTAATAAATAACTTATTAGACTTTTTTTCAACTTTTTATAACTTACTAGACTTAAGTAGGGGTGGGACTGGTGCAGCATGTGGTGCAGGGGATGGAATCCTGGTCCCTGTGGCTGCCTCAGCTTGCATAAACAGGCAATTCAGACCACTGAGCTCTCTCTCTGGCCCCCCTTTTGTAATTCTGTTTTTTTAAGTATAACTTATTAAGCTTTCAAGGCTCATTTTTAATTTCAAAATAGTATGCTAATAGCTGTAATAGAGATTCTAATATATCAAAAGAACTAGATTTCCTACAAAGTGATTTCTCATGGCATATTATATTGAAACTAAATTGACAATAGAAACATACTTAACCGGGTGTGGTGGCGCACTCCTGTAATCCTGGCACTTGTAAGGCTGAGGATTGGTGCGAGTTTGAGACCAGCCTGGGCTACAAAAGTGAGCGCAAGGCCAGCCTGAACTGCATAGTGAGAACCCTGTTTCAAAAAGACAAAAAAAAAATTTTTAAAACCCTATTTGCTCCTATTATCTTTCATATAAAAGGAAACTAGTATTCAAGCTTGTCTAATTCATATCACCACATGGGCTTAGCACACATGCAATGCCTCAATTTTGTCTTTATGACTCCGGTCATTGATTAATTGGCATGTAGGCCACTTCCAAGATGTACTTATTAGAAATGGTGCTGCTATATATGAATATAATCATCACTGTAATACGGTGTTTTTGCAAACTTTCTGGAACAATAAACTGCCAAGGGACTGAGTCAAAAAAAAAAAAAAAAATGTCTAGTCTTGGGGAAGGATTTTGTGGGGTGCACTAGCTTAGGCTGCCTTAAGGGCAAGTCTGATAAGGCATGTGGACCTGGGGGTCGAACTGTGGTCCCCTGCATCTGGCAGGGTTTGCCCAAGTAGGCACTTACACAATTGAGCTAACCCACAAGCCTCCCTAGTTTTTAGGTTAAAAAAAGAAAAAAATCTAGTCATTTCGATAGTAGTATTAGTTTTCTCTACTATTAACAGTGAAGAAGGGTTCATTTCTCCCCATAGCCTCACCAGCATGTTACTATTTCATTTCTTCATGATGGCCATTCTTCTGGGGATTAAAAAAGGTTTCAGGAAAGGGACAGCTCTATATTCTGAATTGTATTTCTGTAAACATTTTTATAAATTTGCATAAGAATGCTGATTATTTCACTTGTTTTAGACTTGAAACCCACATGACCCCAGAGATGTTCCGAACACCATTGCATGAAATTGCTTTGAGCATAAAACTTCTGCGCCTGGGAGGAATTGGCCAATTCTTGGCCAAAGCAATTGAACCTCCACCTTTGGATGCCGTGATTGAAGCAGAGCACACTCTCAGAGGTACTACCTACGTAATACAGATGTGAATAATGAATCAGGAAGAGACAGTAGGACTATGGTAGTAAGACTTAGCATTACATTGTCTGCTTCGTATATGTCATGTATCACAGTGAGGTGAATCATTCTGGAAAAGAATAAAAGCCAAATGTCATCTTAATAAAAATGAGAAAGTCAATTATAAGACTCGTATCTCCTAGAATATTTATTTCTTTCTGTAAGTCTGCTAAAAATATTGTGTAAGCACTTGAATTGTGAATCTAGCATTTATCTTTATTAATTTTTTGTGAAACAGAACATTGAACTCAGGACCTTGCACTTGCCAGGCAGGCACTTGTGCCCCTGAGCTGTCTCCCTGGCCCCTCTTGTGAACTTTATACCTCAACTTCTTTTTGGACTACTGTCAGATCAGATTTGCAACCTATAGTACCTAATTCTAATGTATCATTTATATTACTGTTCAGAATTTGGTTTTGTTCTGGTTTGGTTTGGTGACAGGATTTCACTGTAGTTCAGGCTGGTAATCCTGTTGCGGGAGCCTGCCAGATGTTACCATTACTGAACCACCATGCCCACTAGTTCTGTTTTTAATGTAAAAGAATTGTTGGCTGTGGACATGATGCAGGATTTGGTTTGATAAATGATGTCTTAAGTGTATTTCCTCAGCTTTAGTTCTCTAATAAATATTTTATCTATATCTAGAATAAAGGGTGTTTTTCACCATGTTTGTTCACAAAGAATTTCTCCCCACAGAGCTTGATGCATTAGATATCAATGATGAATTGACTCCTCTGGGACGAATCCTGGCTAAACTTCCCATTGAGCCTCGTTTTGGAAAAATGATGATAATGGGATGTATTTTCTAGTAAGTGCTTTTTAAATTTGTTGCTGATGGTTAAAAGTGGTAGAATAGCTTCATGATCTTGACCGTTCCCCCATAAGATCAAGGTGGGATGAGATAGAAGAAAACACTTTTTTACGTAAAAAGTATTGTATCTAGATATTGAGAGAATTTATAATAGAAAAATGGGTATTAGATATTTGGATTCTTGAGGTCCTAACGTAGTTGTCTCCTGAAAGAGAATAGTACTAAGAAAGGGATACATTTTACTAGAATGTTTTTGAAGAGTAAAAAGTTTGTTACAGTGGACGAGAGTGCTGGTCATGGTGGTGCACTCAGGTAATTCCAGCACTTAGAAGAATGAGGCAAGAGAATCACAGCGAGTGTGAAACCAACCTGGGCTACAAAATCAATTCAAGGCCAGACAACAGCCTAGTGAGAGCCTTTCTCAAAAAGATAATACAAAAAGATAAACAAGAGAAAATAGGAAAGACAAAGATACACAGCCATTAATATCTGAAGTCCTTAGTTTTTACTTTCTGATTTTGGAGAAAGCAGCTATAATGTTCTTTTTTTATTAATTTATTTTCAATACTAATAAGAGCATTATAGCCGATAATGACTCACACAGTGAGCAATATACTACCCAGTCTACTGTCAATAAAGTTGTGTTGTACTGTTTGCTAATTTAACATTTGTTTCAGTGTGGGAGATGCTGTCTGTACCATTGCTGCTGCTACCTGCTTTCCAGAGCCTTTCATCAGTGAAGGGAAGAGGCTGGGCTATATCCATCGAAATTTTGCTGGAAACAGATTTTCTGACCATGTGGCCCTTTTGTCGGTATTTCAAGCCTGGGATGATGCTAGGTATGGGCTTAAACTGAAGTTACTACAGTTTAAGAACAAACAGTTTATAGTTTCTAATCTAAATCTAGTTCTCTGGTCTTTGAGATTGACTCCTTTTGTGTTGCATTTCATTTATTCTAGAATGGGTGGAGAAGAAGCAGAGATACGTTTTTGTGAACACAAAAGACTCAATATGGCTACATTAAGAATGACTTGGGAGGCCAAAGTTCAGCTTAAGGAGATACTGCTTAATTCTGGATTTCCAGAAGGTAAGGTTTTTGTTCTTAGTTCTATCTGCACTAATATGTGTGTAGTATATATACATGTGATGTGATGGTGGTGTATTTGAGATTCAGACATTTAATTCTTTTTTTGTCTAAGCCAATGGTGGCAAACCTTTGAGTGTTCATTGATAATAGCGTACTGTGGCATACGTTCACGACTGTTGATGATGGGCTTTTCTAACATTAATGGTATGACAAAGGAAGCAACAAGTTACAGTGAAAGTTTGAGAGATGTCTCATTTTTAGAATTGGAGTAAATTCTACCACATAATTTTTCTTTGTACCAGGAATTGAACTCAGGACCTTGCTGTGCTATCTCCCCAGCCCTAAATTTTAAATAGCTTGAATTTAAACTTTGAGAGGTTCCTAGTTATCTATGATACAACAGCACTAGTCTAGTTCTTTTCCCTTTCCCTTTTCTTGCTATACTCGGAATTGAATTCAGGGCCTTGGCACTGAGCTGTGTTCCCTAACCCTTTTCATTTTTTTATTTTTGAGACCCAGAGTCTTGGTGAACCACTAAATTGCCCAAGTTGAGCTTGAATTTACAATCCTCCTTGCTGTCTTGCAGAGGGCAAGGGTTACAGGCAAGCTGCACCATAATTGACATTAATTGTGCAGTAGTACTTTTTCAGTAAGATTAAACATAAACCTCGTTGGGCACAGGAGATAGCTCAGCGGCAGCACAAGTGTCTGGCAAGCACAAGGTCCTGAATTCAGTTTCCAGTGCCAAAAAATAATCCTCATTGATTCATAATCCTAGAATTCATAACTAGAAATTGTTTTGTTTTGTTTTGTTTTTTTAAACTATGTTATGATGGAGTCAGCCTTTCCTGGGGTTGGGGCAGGCGCAGCTTGTGGTGGGTGCCCTATGGTTCCTGTGGTTGCCTAAGCAATTCAATTCTTTACTAAAATCAAAGAAATGGGAAAGTACATTTTTTTAGAATCTTCATATTCTGAGGTGACAGTATTGTTAACGCATTTTGTAAATAATGAAGCTAGCACCAACATTTAAATTGCTTGTTCAGATTCAGTTAGGAGATATGGAAAGTACAACTGAAGTTTATCTAAGAACAAAACATGAATCTGTTCTCTTAGCACTATATGTCAGGTTTTTGAGTCAATGATGAAGTAAAAGTATAATGTGGTGAAATCAGCCTAAGTTCCAAGAAGTGATTTAATTTATCACCCTGTCTTCT
>PVKN010023551.1:0-14618 GCA_004027915.1 Capromys pilorides
GAGTTTTTTGGGTCTTCCAAGTAGATTATCGTGTCATCTACAAATAGTGATAGTTTTACTTTTTCTTTACCTGTTCTCATTCTTTTTATTTCTCTTTCTTGTCTAATGGCTGTAGCTAATGATTCCAGAAGTATATTGAATAGGAGTGGTGATAGAGGACATCCTTGTCTTATACCAGATTTGAGAGTAAAAGACTTCAGTTTTTCCCCATTTAGAATTATGTTAGCTGTTGGATTGTCGTAGATGGCTTTTATCAGGTTGAGGTAGAAACCCTCTATTCCAATTTTCTGTAGGACTTTGAACATGAATGAATGTTGAATTTTGTCAAAGGCCTTTTCTGCATCAATTGAGATGATCATGTGAGTTTTAGTTTGGCTCTATTGATACAGTGCATTGCATTTATGGATTTGTGTATATTGAACCATCCTTGCATCCCTGGGATGAATCCTACCTGGTCATGGTGTATAATCTTCTTGATGATTTGTTTTATTCTAGTGGTGAGGATTTTATTGAGGATTTTTGCATCTATGTTCATGAGAGAAATTTTCCTGTAGTTTTATTTAGTTGCGTCTCTCTCTGGTTTTTGTATCAGTGTAATACTTGCTTCTAGGAATGATTTTGGAAGGATTGCTTCCTTTTTTATTTCATTGAAGAGTTTGAGGAGTATTGGGAGTATGTCTTCTCTAAATTTCTTGTAGAATTCAGTGGTGAATCCATCAAGTCCCGGACTTTTCTTTGTCGGTAGACTTTTTGTTACATTTTGTATTTCATTGGCTGTTATTGCATTATTGAGAGTTCTTATATCTTGATTCAGTTTTGGTAATTTGCACTTTTGTAGGAATCTGTCCATTTCCTCTGTGTCTTCAATTCTGTGAGAGTAAAGATTCTCAAAGTAGCTATTCATGATCTTCTGAATCTCTGCTGGGTCTGTAGTAATTTCACCCTTTTTATTCCTTATTGTTTGAATTTGAGTCCTTTCTTTCCTCTTTTTGATAAGGTTAGCTAGAGGCTTATCAATTTTATTTAATCCTTCAAAGAACCAACTTTTTGATTCATTAATTCTTTGTATTGTTTTCTTTGTGTCAATTGAATTAATTTCTGCTCTAGTCTTTATAATTTCCTCCCATCTTTGGGCTTTGGATTTTGTTTGCTCTTCCGTTTCTAGTTGGTTTTGGTGCTGCATGAGAGTATTTATTTGTTCCTGTTCTGCTTTCTTAATGTGTGCATTCAGAGCTATAAATTTCCTTCTAAGAACTGCTTTCATTGCATCCCGTAAATTCCGGTAGGTTGTATTTGAGTTTTCATTAAATGCCAGACATCGTTTAATTTCTTCTGAAACCCACTGGTTTCAGAAGAGTGTTGTTTCATTTCCATGTATTTCTAAAGTTCTTATGGTTTCTTTGGCCATTTATTTCCAATTTCATTGCACTGTGGTCAGATAATATACATGGAATAATTTCTGTTTTCTTGCATATTCTTAAGCATGACCTGTGGACTAATATGTGGTCTATTTTAGAAAATGTCCCATGTACAGCTGAAAAAAAATGTATATTCTGAAGTGGTTGGGTAGAACACTCTGTGTATGTCCACTAAGTCCAGTTGTTCTGAGTTCTATTTCAGTTCTGCTACTTCTTTGCTAATTTTTGTCTGCTTGACCTATCTTTTTCTGATAGGGGGGTGTTAAGGTGCCCTGTTAAGATTGTGGTATTGGATATTAGATTTTTCATGTCCATTAAGGTTTGTCTTGTATAACTTGCTGCTCCTGTGTTAGGTGCATACATATTTATGAGTGTTACCTCTTCATCCTGAATGTTTCCCTTGACCAGTATGTAGTGGCCTTCTTTGTTACATTTGATCAGTCTTGGTTTAATGTTTAGATTGTCTGCAAACAGGATTGCTACCCCTGCTTTTTTTTGAGGTGCTGGAGCATGTAGTATTGTTTTCCATTCTTTCACTTTTAGCCTATGAGTTTCTTTATGAGTTGTGTTTCTTGTATACAGCATATGGTTGGATTTTGCTTCCTTATCCACTCTGCCAGTCTATTTCTTTTTATTAGAGAATTGAGTCTGTTAACATTGATGTTATAATTAAAATGTATTGACTTATAATTGACATGACTTTTGTTTACTATTGTTTACCACTTTTTCTCCTGTGTTTAATTGGTTGCTCTATTTGGTGGGATCTTTCTGTTCTCATTTGTTGAGTTTGGGTCGTTTTGGTCTGTCTGTAAAATATTTTTTAGTACACTGTGTAGTACTGGCTTTGACGTCATGAAATTGTTTAGTTGTTCTTGTCGTGGAAGTATTTCACTTCTCCCTCATACTTGAAAGAGAGTTTTTCCAGGTATAGCAGTCTTGGCTGAAATTTGTTTTCATAGAGTACTTGAAGCACTCTGCTCTATGCTCTTCTTGACTTCATGGTTTGTGAGGAGAAATCTGCCATTATTTTGATGGGTGTTCCTTTAAATGTAATCTGTTTCTTTTGTCTAGCAGCTTTTAATATATTATTTTTCTGCTGAATTTCTGGGATCTTGACTATTGTATGTTTGGGTGTGTTTTTAGTTGTGTTGATGTTATTTGGAGTTCTGTATGGTTCAGTTACCTGAATATCCAATTGTTTTCTCATATTTGGGAAGTTTTCTGCTATTCTGCCCATATTCTTTTTATATCATTTGTATTGACTCCTTTCTCATTGCTTCCTATTAATCTCACGTAGTTCATTTTTACATCATCTTGCTCCTGTGACTTCATGATTCTTCTTGAAAGAATAATTCTGTCTCTTTCCTTCAGCACCACATAAGGATCTGAGGTGTAGCCACCCACTCCAACAGCAGCAAGACATCACCTCACTTTCCATTCTCTGTGCCTGGTTGGTAACATGCAGTGCTTTTCATTAAGTCCTTCTTGAAATCTTTCTACTCTGCTTGCAACTTGTGGGGTCCTGCTATGTCTTCTCCTTGCCTCCTTTTATAGCTGCTCTTCCTCTGTTCTACCCACAGCTGTGACTTTGAGTCAGCTGATGCCTTTTGCTTGACTGTGCTCTTGTGATCCAGTCTTTGCTGTCCAGCCACTGACTGAAACTTGTGACTCTTGGGTTTGGTTTCTGGCCCTTTCCCTTGATCACAGGCCCAAGACTTCCACCACTGCTTTAGAAAGTTTTCATCCCTGATTAAGAAGTTCTTTTCTTCTGTCCATAGGAACTTGTGTACTTGTGCTCCTTGGTTTTCAGGTCCTGTTCTGAAAGCTGTGCTTCTGGCATGCTTTGCCTGAATCCATGCTCTCACCCTCATGCCTAACATCCATGCTCTCACCCTCTTGCCTAACTGTTAAGCAGACAGTTGCCTCCAGTTTCTTATTTCTGCTATTTCCAAAATGGCCACCTGAGTCCAGGTTCCAGAGACAGATCCAATAATATCAGGGCCATCCTTACTGTTCCAGTCTTGCTCAGCAAGTACAGTGCCCACACAGCAGGGCATTTGAGCCCTGTGAGAGTATACCTGCTGTCCCCTATTGAAACTTGTTGTAGGAGAGACCTGTTCTATGGACTGTCAAACAGTCTTTGCTCGAACCTTGCCCTCATCTTGCAGTGGATAGCAGTTTGTCCATTTTATAGGTGAGCGCTAACTTCTAAGGTGAGCAGCCTGCCTTAGATATTTGTCTCTCTCTGCCATGACCCTTTTTGTCATCTTAATCTGCATCCTGTGTCATCCCAGCCGGTAGTAATCCTCTTCATCCTTTAAGGCTCAATCATGGAATAGAGTTGCTTCACTGAAGCCTTCACTGCAAATCCATAGTTACTGACCATTCCTTTTCTCACATTGTAAATTGCAGCTGTTTTGTGGTGTGATAGGCAGGGAATACAAAGCACTGGGAACAGCAAAAGTCCAAGATCCGGCAGGGCAAATGTTAAGTCCTGTAGTTCCATGTGGAACATCCAAAGCAATCTGTAGCAAATTGTGAGCTCTGTGTGGCTCCACCTCTATGGCTCTGTTGGTGGTGGTAGCTCCCATGGCTTTTCTCTTGGGCTGGCTTTGCTCCCTCGCAGTTTTTCTCAGATGATCCACATTTTTGGTTTTCCAAACTACTGGGGTTTCCATTGAATAGGCTTCTCACTCACAGCTTTACACACTGCCCTCTCGGGCATATTGCCTGGCTTTTCAGGACTTTTGAAATTTAGGTGCAAAGCCTTCCTAATCTCAGAACTCCCGCATTCTGCAAATGCCTAAAACCAGTTCTATGTGGATGATGCCAAGGGCGGCTGCCAGCTGGAGCAGTATCCAGGCTTTCTTCTCGTGGTTGTAGGGATTGAGTGCCTCCTTCCCTGAGCACTCTGAACATGATACTGATGAACAGATTCTTTATGTTGATGCCAGTCTGGAACCTAGTGTAGCTACCTCCAACATTCTGGAATAAGAGGCTCTGTGGCTTTCCCCTCAAGGCAAAGTCCCTCACCCTTGCAATTCTGAGACTACAAAGGGTGGAGAGCTTCTGTTTCCTCTGATGTCCTTAGGTCACCATTTCCATTCTCTAGTTCGTTTCCTGCAATGGAAATCCTGTTAGCTCTATCTTTGAGGTCTATGGCTTTATTGGTGCTTCCTTTCTGGCCAGACTCACAACATTTTAAATCATTTTGTTGGGTTCTTTGCTCTTGATTCTCAACAAAAATTTAACTAAAAGTCCCTAACAATAGCCATGCCACTACTTCAATATTCGACTGCTTTGACATTACTTTTGCTAGATTAATGATGATTAATCTCAGTTTTAGACAAAGTCTCTGGACATGAGCAAAATGCAAACTTTCTGCCAAGTATAATACATATCATCCAGAGTCTGGCAACCAGTGCAGTCCTTTTTCCCAACAGAAACCTCCTCGGCCTGGTCTTTACAGGCAGGATTTCTGTTAGCATTTTGGTCTTCTGTGCTGTGACCAGAATCTCCCATACAGAACAGCCAAAGCTGTTCCAGTGCTTTTCTTATAGGTGAAATCTCTGAACTTTTCGTGTGTCTTCCCATCAGCCATTCTGAAAAGCTTATAATCCATATAGTCAGGTTTAGTTACAACGGTGACCCCACTCCTTTTGGTACCAAATTCTGCCTCAGTAACTGTTTTCTTTTTGCTAGGACAAATACCCGACACCCAAAATGAAGAAAGGAAAGGTTTATTTAGCTCACAGTTAGTGGAGGTTTCTGCACATACTCAGCACCCTCCAAGGCAGAGTGGCATGTGGCAGAGAGTAGAAAGCAAAGGGAATGGCAGCAGCTCAGGCAGTTAGCTAGCTTCTCTCTCCTTGTAATGCAAATTTCCTGCCCCAGGGCAGGTGCAGCACCCAGCACCCACAATAATCAATGACAAACTCTATAAGCTGCTCGTGACTGCATGAGACTTTGGAGGGGACACCTATATACAAACCATAACAATACAGAACAAAGGGAAGTGAAAATAAAACAAGCCTTATAGCCACACAGTCAAGTCAGGGAAGTGGAATGTCTAGGGAGTAGAAGGTCACTGAGAAAAAAAGAAATCGAGTACTCCATCAAACTAAATGGCACCAGTAGTTTCTTGTCTAGCGTTAAGTTTCTGCCAATGTGATCACTCAGTGGCCTAGCTCTTTCATTATGAGCTTCTCCGTTTATGCTGTGGACATTCTCCAATAGTGGGTATTTGGTAGTGTCTCTTGTCATCAGACAGAGCTTTGAGACCTAACCTAGGCTGCTTGTGTTGCCCTCAGGTAGCATAGAAGTAGGATGTGACCATCAGTTTGTCAGAAATTGCCACAGCCGCTTCTCCTAACAGGGAGAGATATGATGGGTGACCTTCCTCATGCAGAGCATTGTGTGAATTTCTGCAGGGCATGTAAAGATGGAGAAAGCACCATCCCTGAAATCTTTTGGAAGTTTTAGTCAGTGTGTATCAGGAACATACCTTCTGTTCAGAAATAAGTTTCCTTTATAAATTGGAAATCTTGTTTAATCAGATCTCTGCTGTCCACATTACAGGTGTACATCCATCTAATTTAGCCTGTATTGAACTTGGACCACACCACTGACCTAATCTTCAGTTTAATAAAATATAGAGGATAAGAATAAAATTAATACAATTACATATTACCTCAGATGCACCACTCAACATATTTTTGAAATCTAATTTTTATTCTGTTAAGCCTTTAGTGGTACCTATCACTGAAACATGCTTCTCCACAGTTTCAATGAGAAAAATATAAATTTTAAAAATTATTTTGCAGTGCATAATTGACTACTCACCTCTTCTTTTCCACCAGTTTCATATTTTGTCATTGTGTGAGTTACTGTGAACCTTTTTTCCTTTCCTGGAAAGAGATTTTTGTTTGTTTGTTTTTTAGAAATTTCGAGATTTCTTTAATCAAAATGAAACCAGCGATCCAACCAGGGATACATGTGTGATCCTTACAGTGGAAGGGCGAACATTTCCGGTGGATATATTTTATCTACAAAGGTTTGATGATGCTTGATTTTTGATGATAGCAGTTAGAAACCTAGGTTTATGGTGTGGAGTTCATGGAAGTGCATCTGCTAGTAGTTGAGGGTGATGAGGAACATTTTGGTGTCTTCTGTCCTTGACAGAATGTTCTAGAACCTTGCTTAACACCATTGCTGCATTTATTTCAAACTCTTGACAATAGTGTGCCAGTTTTGCATGAATCTGTGATCGGTTACTCATGTGGAAAGAGCAAAGTTCTGTTAGGTTGAATGGCGAGGCTTGAAAGTTTGCCGAGCTTGGGTTTTGATATAATGAAGAATGTCTGCCAGGGAGGATAGATTACTGTGATTGGAGTCATTTCATTCTCAGCTCTCTACGTGCTTAGCAAGAAAGCCTTGTTGGTACTTTTGAGAGGAGAGCCTTTGGATAAGAAAGGGGCTAATCTAATTCCTATGCCTAGTCACAGGATGAACAAAGACCAGGTCCAGTGATGTAAATTCAGAGCTATGAACCTGACTTCTGAGTTGCCCTTGCATGAGACCATGTCTGCCACCTCTGTTCACCCAGCTTATTTGTATTGCCCATGCCACGGAAGAAAAATAGGATGAGAAGACATGAACCTCAGTGCTAGTGCCATAGCCCCCAGTTTTGTGGCCTGGCATCTTTGCATGTGTAAAACAGCACATATGTACATACGGGTATATAATCTTTCTGGATTTTACAAGTATAGTTATACGTCTTAGTAATTAAGGATTATTCTTTAATGCTTCATGTAAAAAAAAGGTTGAATATTTTATTTGTGTTACCTGTGGAGCAAGACCAAACTAACTTTCAGGAGACTTTTCTGCCAGGTTATTAAGGTAATTGACTTCTAATTAAAGAGCCTGTTCTAATGATGAACTTACTGCTTACATCTTTTCAGTCCTGTTCCAGATTATATCAAATCAACTGTGGACACTGTGGTGAAAATTCACCAGACAGAGGGAGATGGAGACATATTAGCCTTTCTTACTGGCCAGGTAATTCTGTTGGAAGTCTTATTATGAGCAGATATAAGGCAACAACTGTTCAGTACCATTTAGTTAAATATGCCAGAATAGGGCATCTAAAGTTCAAATTAAAAAACAGATCTCAACTTTATTGTCTTTCTGTGTGATAAAACAGCAGGCTTCAGAATTAATATAGAGCCCTGCTACTTAAACATTTATTTCGTATTTGTTGTATTTTGTGTTTACTTAATTACATAAAATATGGGATTTGATGTCATTCATCTGCCAACTGGATTGTTAGTGAGTCATTAACTCCTCCCTGTTGTCTCAAAAGGGTTAACTATATTTTGGATTTATCGGCACATTCCAAAATAAATTAGATAATTGAGTTATTGGGCTTTGTTTGCTAACATTGAGTAGTACATGAGATGTGTTTTGCTGCATTCATATTGCTGCCATGCCATGCTATACCCCTTCTCCCTGTGACATCTCTACAGTTCATTCTGAGGATGCTCAGGTGGTTGTGTTACTAGAGTAACAACCAAAAAAGCCTAAGTGCTATGTCAGGGTTTGACACTGTTCAGAATTACCCTCCTCCAGCTTTCTTCTTTTGCATTGCTAAATGTATTCTATCCTTGATAATTTTTTTCTGTGAAAAACTTACAATGATTTTATTGACTACAACTTGTTCCTGTGCATGAAAAAGTTTTGCTTACTACAGTACATAAAAAATGAGTAGTCTCTTTTTTTATTTATAGATAATTCTATTACTGCAGATAGCTTAATTTTAGTTTTTTTTTTTGTTTTTTGTTTTTTTTGGTGGTACCAGGGATCAATCTCAGGACCTTGCGCTTGCCAGGAAAGCACTTATTCCACTGAGCTATCTCCCCAGCCCCAGTAATTAATATTATAGTTAGAAATTTTCATTCCTTTGGCACAGTTGTTCAGTAGCATCTGATAAATATTATCCTAGAGTGGGACATCTGATTAAAGTTTGTGAATCTGACCCAAGTTAAAATCTTGATCAACTTTTATTGTCTTATTGTGGTAAAATGACATGTTTCAGATTGATCTTCATTTCTTTGCTTCCTGGCTCAACGTTTAGGAAGAAGTAGAAACTGTTGTGTCTATGCTGATTGAGCATGCCAGAGCACTAGCTCGCACTGGGATGAAGAAACACCTCCGGGTTCTCCCCATGTACGCAGGACTGCCTTCCTTTGAGCAAATGAAAGTGTTTGAAAGAGTGTCACGCAGTGTGAGGAAGGTGAGATTATCCTGATGACCAAGTATGTTTTCAGCCATCTATAGTTGTATTCCTGTCCCTTTGCCGTATATTGAAAGATGTTTTAAAAATTGAAGCTGAGCTTGCTAAACTGGAAAATTTCTTTCAGAATTTCAGGCCCATGTTTCTATGCAGTAGATTTTTTTTTTTTTTTTTTTTTTAATTTTTATGTATTTAGTACAAGGTCTAGAGAGTTTGACTATACAGATTGGGCTCGTAGTGATCCTTCTGTTTTCAGCCTCCCAAGCACTGGGATTATAGGTGTGCTCCACCATGCCCAGTCTCATTTGCCATCTCAGTGCGCCCCAGGGCTGGGGCTGGCAAGGCAGGCTGGAGATGGAACTCCAGTTTCTGTGCTCCCCCTATGCAGGTGCTTTAGTTGGCTGAGCTATCTCTATGTGGTAGATCTTAAAACCACACAGTAAGTAATGTGTTGTGTGAAGATTGCTCAGCCTGCCCCAAAGAAGAGTAACTCAGAGCAAGTGACTTCTCTCTTCCTTCCTTTTATCTGTCTGGTATTTTCCTTGACATGATACTATCTTGGTTTAAGGGACTGTCTTAGAGGATGTTGGTCAGTCAGGAACAACAGATAAGTTACTACCAGGGGTTTCTAGATCGCTCATTATGGATATTAGTTTGCCTGTAGAGCCCAGTTTAAATCAGTTAATCAAGGTGTGGCTTAAATATATTTAGTCTTCAAATTAATGTGGGAAGGGTACGGTGGGAGGGAGCATGGTTAGTTAGAAGGAGCTCTCTGTCAACTAGCCTGATTCTGCTCATTGTTCGCTAGGGCTTTTCTGCCCTTTTCATTCAGTTAGGCTTGGTCATTGAGATGGAGTACCTGTGTCTGCATAGTCAAACATGGATTGAAGCCAGCCTTTCAGAAGACCTGGATTTTACTCCTGAGTTGTGTGCTCTAGTGTAAATTACTTAACATCAAGCCTTGATTTTTGTAGTTGTAAGACAAATAGTAATAATTTTGAGATTGATATTTTATAATGTGAAACCTTAAATTTCTGCTATATAAACATGTTCAAGAGATTTTATAAAATGTAAGGTACCTGAAAAAAATTGATTATTATTTGTTTATATTTCTATGTCCTATTACTTAAAACCTTCCAGTAGCAGCAGCACTCAGTGTACTTATAGTAAAATAAAAATACCTAAAAAAAAAGTACTTCAGGGTGGCCCAGAGAGTGCAACTGCCACATAGATTCACAGTGTTTGAAATATCATTACATCTTTAGGATTTTTGACAGTTTATTTAAAGTGAAAGAATAAAATGATTTTTCTTATTTTTGCGGGGAACATAGGTAATAGTGGCTACCAATGTGGCAGAAACCTCCATTACAATCACTGGCATTGTATATGTGATTGACTGCGGCTTTGTAAAGCTTCGAGCCTACAATCCCAGGACAGCTATTGAGTGCTTAGTGGTGGTGCCTGTGTCCCAAGCATCAGCCAACCAACGAGCAGGACGTGGTGGGCGCAGCCGCTCAGGAAAGTGTTACCGTCTTTATACAGGTTAGTGTGGGTTTTTGATTATCTGGTGGTTAGTTGGGGCATTGAATAATATAGCATATATTTATCCCTTGTAGTAGAAATTAACAGAAAATCTGTACTTTCTGCCAGGGCCCTGTTTGGTCTGGCTCCTCATCTTCCTCAGTATATGTATGACTCTTTGCTAATATCCACCATTGGCTAGAGCTGGCCCAGTGCTTTCTCTTGTTTGCCATCCCTGTTCTAACGTAATTTCTGGACTTAATGCTCCTTTGTGGCCATGTAACCCTAATGTGTGGGCTTTATGTCTCAGATTCTGTCTTTCTTACCTTTCCTTTAGCTTACTGGGCTATTTTCTTATTCTGATATTCCTGAATCTTGTGGGACCTCATACTGGGCTCTGGTCCACCTTTGCTGAGCTGGGGTGAAGGATCTGTCCTGAGACTCCCTCATATTAAATGGCTGGCAGACCCCTGCTCAATATCAAGCACTGTGTTAGGTTCTGAGGGAGCAAAATTAAATCCTGACAAAGATAGTCCCAGCTCTTGAGGAACTTTCTTCCCAGCATGGAAACAGCTGTAACCAGTAGATGATATGCCCAAAGCTATTCTCTCTCTCTCTCTCTCTCTCTCTCTCTCTATGTATTTTTGGGAGGATGAGTACTGAGATTTTTATTATTACACACTTAATTTCCAAGTGATGTTAATTCCCACCTCTGTCCAATATCTCATCTGCAGTTTCTTACCAGATGTGGTAGGCTTAGCTTTATAATTTTTTCTTTTTCTTTTTAGTTGCCATTAGTCTTTAAAAAAAAAACCCAAAAAACATGACACCAGAGCCTTGAGCAAGCTAGGCAATGTTGTGCCGCTGAGCTACACTCCCCAGCCCTTGTTCTTTTCTCTTAGCGAGTGTTTACAGAGCACTGCTGCATGCTTTGCATGGTGCCAGGGCCCTGGGGCTTTAGGGCTAGATAAGCCATAGCCTGTGGCTACATGGTAGCTAATTTGGTAGTGAGGCAGACCCACAAACATGCAGTGTGTTACCGTGTGGTAGGGTCCCTGTTGAAGAAAGGGGGCCTTGGAAGCAGGGAAGAGGGCTCCTGTCTTATTGCCAGAGCTGAGGAGCACTTCACAAGTGAGGTGGTATTCAGATATGATCTAGAATTTGAATCTAATTTTAAAGTTCTTTTTTTTTGGAAACAGTTTTGCTGTTTAGGCTGTCCTTGAACTTGTAGTGATCTTCCTGCCTCAGCCTCCTGATTGCTGGGGTTATGAGTGTGCACCACCATGGCCAGCTAAGAGTGTGATCTTCGAAGCCCAGTGGTTGTGCAGGTTAAGGGGGTAGTATTGGAAATTAGATTTCAGCACACTAGGCAGAGAGAATGGTGTGTCCTAAGTATCTAGAAGGAAAGAAGAGGACATGGTACGTGAGTGGCTGGAAGGCAATAGGCAGAACCTCTACTGGCTTGGGAAAGGAAGAACCAGTGCTAAGGGTACCCTGGAAGGCAGAGGAGGAGGTAATTAAGGAATTTCTTTCCATTTTTTCTTACTTCTATTCTGTGACAAACACAATCCATGTTCTGCCTCTATGGATCGTTTTCTTCAGTAAATTTCGTATGTATGTAGCCATAGGCTCTGTGATCTTTTGTGTCTAACTTTGTTGCATTTTTCTTGGCTTTTTTCCCTTTTTTGTTTTTGTTTTTTGGTAATACTGAGGATTGAACCCAGGACCTTCACTTTATTTTGACTATTGTCACTGGTGTTGCTATGAACATGCATGTACATATACTGGTGTACCAGTTTCTGATTCTTCCGGGTACTGCAGGATCATCTGTGCTAAACTTACTGAGGAGCTCCACTTACTTTTTTTTTTTGGTCTTTTTTGAGACAGGGTCTCGCTATGCAGTTCAGGCTGACCTTGAGCTCACTTTTGTAGCCCAGGCTGGTCTCGAATTCGCACCGATCCTCCTGCCTCAGCCTCCCAAGTGCTGGGATTACAGGCGTGCGCCACCACGCCTGGCTTCCACTTACTTTTAAAGAGGAAATGGCCACTATCATTTCATGTGCCAAGGAATTCATGCTTACTTAAGGTAAACAGGTGGATTTAGGTAAAAGCCAACCAGTCTTATAGCATGATGGTGTGAGAATGAAAGTGGGGTTGGGGAAAGGCCATGGAACGGTAATAGGTACCTTAGTGTCCAGCCCATAGGCTGCAAGGTGAGCTTCCAAAAGAGTGTTGGCAGCTCTGTACAGGCTATCTCCTTGAGCTTCTGGCCCAGAAATGAGGCCTCTGCAGAGTCGGAGTGCTTTGAGCTCCTTAGAAGCACATGCTTTCTGTGTCTTTTCTGCAGGTTGTCCTCTTATCTCCGGACCTTGCTTATCTCTTGGCCAGCAGTGGACATGCTTGTAAAGTATGGTTCTTCTACCAAAAAGTATTGTCTAGGGTTGCTCTTGAAACTGAAGATAGTATCTATTCACAGCTTTGTGCTGTTGTTCGTCATCTAGAACCTTCTAATTATACCAGTGCTTTTCACAATTTATATCACATGGTGAACACTAGTTTTCTGCTTTTTAAGAGATAACACCTTTGAGGTCAGTGATAGTACTATTTCTTCATGGCACCTTTGTTTTTTGCTTTATTTTACTAAATCTTTGATTTCTATGGAGGTTGGAGTTAGGCCACCCTATGTTGTTGAAGAAGTGTGTTTATCTGTTAAAATATTGACTGATGTGGGAGGGTTTGGTGGGTGGAGCATTTTTTATGTAATCCATAAACTTCCTCATACGCACAGATAATTTTTTTTTTCCTCTTTCCCTCTATCTCACAGGTTTTGTAAAATGGCCTTGCAGAGGCTATCCCTCCCCACTCACCCTCTTCCTCCCTCTCCAGTGTTGGGGTCTCTGTTTTGTCCTGTTTGAAGTCACCTTTTGTTCTGCTGGGCAAATAAGCATTCATTAATCTAGTTGGGTTAGCATCAGAGTATGGGTGTGATATTGTACTTGGCTCATTAATTTTAAAGAAGTATATTGGAGCACTTTGCTTTTTATAAGACTTAGTCATTTGCTGTTGTGTTTGCAGTTTTTGATTTTGAAATTGTTCTTGCCTTACATGTGCATTTTGTGCCTCCTTGAAAAACTACCCCAAGTATGCTTGTTGGTTTTAACATTTTTCTGACAAAATGAACTTGAAAAATTTGTAAAAGGACAAACTTTTATAAAGGCGAATACTTCAAATAAATTTATTTGAAGTATTTCTTAAAGTGAGTAATCTTTCCTAAATATAAAAACAATTTTTACATCATACTGCCATTACATTGGTTCCTGAATCCCAGAGCCTTTTTTTCAGAGTAGAAGACGACTTTCCCTTGGCGTGTGATTGAATTTGATTATCACATTTGATCCTAAACAGTTGTAATTTCCTATCCTCAGAGGAAGCCTTTGACAATTTGCCTCCGTCCACTGTTCCTGAGATGCAGCGCAGCAATTTGGCCCCTGTCATCCTGCAGCTGAAAGCACTAGGGATTGACAATGTCCTCAGGTTCCACTTCATGTCAGTAAGTCCTGCCTTCATCTGGGGAGCTGTCAGGGATGTGTGTGGTAGGGCATGCCATCTTTCATTGTTCCCCACTCAGCTGAAATGAAGGTGCTAACTTGGTACAGGTTGTGTGCAACAAAGGGAAAAACTGTCAGACAGGTACGGTTCTTGTTCTTATGTGATTCCTCTTCTTGGTTGCTGGGGAATAGAGACAAGTAAGTGGGCATTGACCGTAGTGTACAGCACTCTGAGAGACAAAGTCATGTCTGGTAGACTGTGGGGAAGCCCTGTGACTGATGCATGTCAATGATGGCATGGGTCAGGTTGCTAGGAGGGAGTTACTGGGCAAAAGCACCATAGTCCTATGGGGGCTCTAGCGACGCGCAGTGGCCTGGTCCCCAGGGCTCCCATCGACTTTGTTTAGTTTTATTTATTGAGATAGAAAGGAAAGAATAGTGTTCTCATCTTTAAAAAATTTCCTCATACAGTAGATTTTTAATTTGGCCACTTTATATTTTATCTGAATTTTTAAACCATTTATCTGTTAGAATTAGTATTTATTAGTGATTTTGAGAAGTCCATTAAAGACAACCTTTGTCTATAATATTATAGACCTTTGTCTATAATAATTTTTGCAAATGCTTTGTCTGTTACTTATATTTTACTTCGGTTTTTGTTTCTTTTAAAAATGTGCAGACATTCTAAATTTATCCATACAAAAATCTTCCTTTGTCTTTATGATTTCTATGGTTATTCTTGTGCTTATGAAGCACTTCTCAAATCCAGGTCAGTTTATACATACTCGTATTTTATTCTGGAATTTTTATGATTTGAGGATTCACATATTAACTTTTTTT
>PVKN010023552.1:0-14736 GCA_004027915.1 Capromys pilorides
TGAAATGTATCACTCTAGTGGCTAAAGAAGACAGCTTTGTCTTCTTACTGGTCTCCTAGAATCCTTTCTTTGTTTAAAGAAGGAAAAGACCAGAGTCAATTCATCAGATTTCAGGGCCAGAATTAGTCTACAGTAGTAGACTAATTAGTCATTTGCAGGTTAAAGATATTTGCTGGGTACAGATGGTTAAACTCTTTTTTCCCACTGATCTTACAATTTCAAGAGTTGAATACTGGCAGTGAAAATAAATATATGTGTAAGTTACTTATGTGAAATCCGTGTAAGAAATATAAATACTGGTCTTATAGTCTGCTTTTAAACATTGACACTACTTCAAACATTAAAACAGAGGAAAGGATCCTTCTACATATGATACTAGGTAACTGGAGTTGCACACTGGTATTGATAGAAATAGTAAAACTTCACTTTCTCAATAAACATCTTTGGGGATAAGAAGGGGATCAACGAATAATTTCTGTGGGGTCTGAAGTATTTTTGGCCCCTGATCCAACACTATCAAATGTCATGAAGATATGTGGGCCTTTAATTACAGTATGTTCCTCTGCAATGAAATAGCAGATCTTTCCCAAACATCAACTTGAAGGAAATATTGTTTTTCAAATGTATCTACTTAAAATGTGTCTTCCTAATTCAAAAAAAATTAAGAATCCAGGTTTGAGACTCTGATGTCTTCTTACTAGTTAGCTTTGGTCGAGTACCATAATTTTTCCCCAGGTCCTAAGCATTAATATTATTGAACACTGGTGGGTTTTTAAACCAAGTTATTTCCTTTGTGACATATAAGTTTCAGGGCAGTGGCCTCCTTAGTTTATAAGAGCATGGCTACAGTGCTGGAAACTCTAAGGGTGACCTTGCCACTTCTCTGGCTCTTCACTAGAAACTGGCTCCCCTGTACGTGCTCCTGCCACTTAATAGCACGGAGATATTAACAGACATGTTTCTTTCCTCAGCTCCGATATCTGTGAGATTTAGTCACATATCCAAATGGCAATTTGAGGGTCAGGAGAGCCTAGTCATTAAACATTGGGGCACTGGCACAATGCTGGCTTGAATATCAACCCTGCCTCTTAGTATGCAACCACAAAATGGTTTGTCTCATGAGGCTCAGCTTTCTTTCAATATAGTGGATATAATTACAGTAACTGCTGCATAGTGTCATGGTGAGAAATAAAAGAGATCACACGAGTACAGCACTTAATAGTGTCTATCAGTGGCACTATTGTTTCCTGCTAATTCTCACAAGGTGGCTCCTGGTCACCTCAGTAATCTCACCTCTTTTCCAAGCTCCAACAACACTGACATTCAGGCTATTCCCTGAATATATGAGACCTTCTTATCAAGGCCCGGCCTTTGCACAGGCTTTCCCCTTGGTGCCAGGAGCACTTTTCCCAGTGCTTTCATCAGGAAAATGTATGCTTAGGTATGCATCTGGTCTCAGCGGGGGAGGATGCAAGATTTATGGGACCTGAAAATTAGTAATTATGTTAGACTTGAAAAACAACAAAATATAATAGAAAAACAACAAAATGAAAGAGTATGAATTCAGAATAAAAGCGAAATCACAACAAATTACAAAAGCCTTACAGGTTCAGGTCCCATCCACCCCTCAGTGATCTTTTCAGGAAAGGGGCCAGCAATACTTAGTAGACATCATTCCCAATTGCATATATTATTATTTTTTTTTTTTGGTCTTTTTGAGACAGGATCTTGTTATGCAGTTCAGGCTAGCCTTGAGCTCACTTTTGTAGCCCAGGCTGGTCTCAAACTCACACAGATCCTACTGCCTCAGCCTCCCAAGTGCTGAGATTACAAGCGTGCACCACCATGCCCAGCTCCCAATTGCATTCTGATTTCTCCTTCCTACCTGGAATATGCTAACTTCCATTATTCACTGTCAGGTTTGAAGCTTAAGCTAATAAGCTTCATGATAAATTTGCCTCTGAATTCAGGTTATAGATCATTTTCTCTGTAAATTTTCTCTGAACTTCCAAGAATAAAGGATTGTTTATGTCTGTCTCTAGGTTCTCCTAGATATTTCCTTATAGCTCTTACCCCGTACATTGAAATCACTGGGTTGTTTATATCTTCAAATATAATGAAGTTTTCAGGTGAAGAAGCAGATATTTTTTCAACAGTCTACCTCTGTGCCTAGTCCAGCACCTGGCATATAGGGTAGGGGCTCTTTAAATATCTGTTGTTGTAGTAACTAATACTCACCTCTTCATCTTCTAATCTGTATAATCCCTAAAACTGCAGAGTTGAGAATTCTCCCTGGTCCATAATGATGCCTACAACTGCATAATTTTAATCTCAGACACTAAAAAATTCCTGCTAGTAGGTATCTCAGAGTAAATAGTTGTAGTTGTATTTATTCAGTGAATGATTTCATAGAGAAATCTTCTTAGTCAGGGTATATATTACAAGAGGAGATGGGGCAAACAGTGGAGACTTTCTTTTTTGGAAATAGAGGAAAATTAACTTCCACATTTTTCCACAGTTTATCAATTCAGCTGGGTCTCTGTCTAAAATGTCAATGAAAAACACTATAGGTGGCCCAGGAAATGGGCATTTTCTCCATTGTGCTGCTTGTAGGATCATAATATTGCAGGTGTTTTTCCTTCTGTATATTCACAATGGTGGTCCTTTTGCCGGACCTAGGAAGTGAATATTACATACTCAAAGGAAGCAATGGCAATTTCATTTTTTGCCAGAGACAGCTTCAAGTGTAATGAAGGAAGGAAAGGTTTATTTAGCTCACAGTTACTGGAAGTTTCAGTCCATACTCGCCTAACTCCAAGGCTGAGTGTAACAGGGCAGAGAGCATCCAGTTCATGGTGGGGGGACAGCAACAAAATGGCAACAGAGGCAACCAGCCAATCAGGACAACAGAGAGCAACAGAGAGAGGGTCTGTTTCTCTATCTCTCTTATATTACATTCAGGCTCTCTGCCTCAGGATATCTGCCTCAGACCACACCCATAATCCCAGCAGTACTAAAATCCATAATCCCAGCAGTACTACAGCACATAATCCCAGTGGATTATGAGTTAGTCTCAAACTCTAGAAATCCTCTCCCCATGATTGCATGAGCCTTTGTGGGGACAGCTAGACACAAACTGTAACAGGATGTGACCCAAAGGGGCCAACAAAATTCTGCTGGAAGTGGGCGGTGGCTTCTAGGAAACATTTTCCTCCTGAAATGAAAGCTATAATGAGAGGGAAATACACATTCCTGTTTTGTATACAGTTTTGGGTATGTACTAGCTGTAGTTAAGGTTATTATCTTGTGATCATAAGGCGATAAGCAACAAAGTGAAGCAACATGTGGCAGATGACAGAAAGATCAAGGAGGGGAACTCAAGATGGTGTAGAATTACTTTGCTATTTTGATGGTTATTATGATAACAATATACAGTTATGAATGCTTTGAAACGAAAAGTATTTTGCCTTGACAGCATGACATTTTCTTCTCTTCTTGGCAGTGCTGGAGAATCAAACTCAGGACCTTGCACATGTTAGGTAAGTACTTTTCCACTGTGCTACACCTTAACCTGGTAACATATCTATGTTTTTTTTTCTTTGTACTAGGGATCAAACTTGGGACCTTGCACTTGCCAGGCAGGCACTTATGCAACTGAGCTATCTCCCTAGCCCCATGGCAACATATCCATAGTATACCTTTAAGAAACTAACATCTTCTCATTTCTTGAATTAAGCTAAAAATTAGAGAAATAAGTGCTTGTATGTGAATAATAGGATTTTTAACGAAAGAATACATTGTAAATACACAGGAGAAACTATTTCAGCAAAACTCTAAAAGCAAACAAAACCCTTCATAAGTTAACTGTTCTCAATAGTTCAATTACCAAAATCATCTATTAGGGTCATTCCTCATATGCTAGCTATTGAATTTTAATTTTTAGTATTAGTTTTTAGTGGAAGCTCAGAGAAAAAGAAAGCTACTTTGACTCCAGTGTTAGTTTCCATTAATCCTGTGCTATCACTCATTAATAGCATTCCCACTGGTTTAAAAACTAACCACATACGTGCACTTATCATTTCTAGTTACTGGAGAGGATGGTGATAAATTTCTAATGCCTAGAATTCTGAAGCCCTGCAGTTGGACACTATTGTTCTATATAGCTTTGCTGCTCCATTTAAGAACTCTTTGTTAAGAGGTGACAGCAAGAGCCCTTCTCCACTCTGCTGGGGTGAGGGGCATGGTTTTGGAGCACCAAGCCAAGTAGAATTTCTAAATCCTGTTTTGTTTCTTGAGTGCTATCACGCCTGAAAAGCTGACTCATTAACTGGAAAGTTTAAATAATTAAGATTGGAAACAAACTGATAAGAAATTAAACTCGTATGCATAATGTCAATGTGTAAGGATGATATTTTCAGGGCTCTAGGAATCAGGCTAATCAGGCTTCAATCAGGAACTCATCATTTAGAGAGACAAAATTAACTCAGGATGGGAAGCAGGGAGGAAGCAAAAGCACAGGAAGAATTCCAAATTTTTTAGAATTAATCTATTCTTGGGAGGCAGGCCCTGCAACGCTCACTTGACACTGAATTGCCATAGCACAAGCTGGGCTAGAAGTTTCCTGATAATCTACTGAAAAGAGACACTGCTTCATGACACTGAACAATTCTTGAAAATATTGTATTTTAAGGTCCTGCTTAAACTGTCGCTGGTTGAGACATCCTTGTCCTAATTTCCAGAAAAACAACCACACCAAGAGGGTGTCAAGAAGAGCCTGAGTTCCCTAGTGCATGTCTCTGCAGCTGACTCCACTTTAGGACACTCAGAGCCTGGTGTGTCAAGGCTTGTTGTGTGATGAGAATGAAGAGATTTCTGAATTTCCAGTTTTAAAACATCTGTTACTATAAAGTGCCTTTTCGTGTAAAAGAAAAAGCTCAAAATGTTATTCATTTGATTATATGTATAATTGACATTTCTAAATGCTATCTCAGTTGGAAAGATGTTCACAGAAAATAAAGACTACAGTTAGGAGAATCAAATTCTGGTGTTTAATTGCATAGTGAGGCGACTACATAACAGTAATGTGCTGTGTACTTCAAAATGCTAGAAGGATTTGTAAGTATTCACAATGAAATGATAAATGGTTGAGGAGATAGCTGTTTACCCAGATTTAAACATTAAACAGTGGCTCACCATGTAATAAAACATCACATGGTCCTTCATGTAGATATAGTTTTTATATAGCAATTTTAAAAGTCAAAAAATACATAGTCTCCTGTAGATAAATATGGTCATAGCAGAAGAATATCATCTTCCCTCACCATATTCATAACCTTTTCAAACTTGGGCCCAAACATAGCAAGACAGAGTAGTAACAGTAGGGTGGGGCAGAAGAATGAACTGTGGCTCAGATATTCAAAGTCAAATAGCTGAAAGTTAAAGTGGATATGAGAAATAATTTAATTTTCCAGTACACATTTCAAATTTATGGTTTTGAGAAAGGAAGGAAGGAAGGAAGGAAAAGAGAGAAAGAAGATTAAAATAAAACTTAGAAATCTGAGGAGTATATGACTAATACCTTGATTGGGGTGATGGTACCACAGATGTTTGCATAGGTTTAAGTTCATCTAATGAGATACATTCAAAATGTGCAGTTCTGTATAGTATTTCTCAATAAAGCTGTAATAAAGCACTGTGCCAGCCTGGAATTGGATGTGGTGGTGTGTACACCTGTAATCCCAGAAATCAGGAGGTTGAGACAGGAGGATATCTGTGAGTTCAGACCTGCCTAGGGGCTACAAATGTGAGCACAAGGCCAGTTCAAACTGCACCATGACCCTGTCCCTAAAAACAAGCAAACAAAAGCCCAAAAAGCAACATATAGCTAAGTCTTTACAAATTGCAAGGCCACCTTCAAAAGAAAAGGGATCATTGAAGCCCTCCCTGTCTACTTCATGCTCTAAAATTATGCCTTTTAATGAGTAGTATTTATTTCTAATCATTAGTAGACTTTCATTTGTTTATGCTCATATGAAGCTATCCTTTTCATGTTTTGTATCTCTGGATCAGCATATCATTGTGTTTGTTTAGAAGAGCTATAGTGTATCTTCTTAATATGTAACACACAGTAATTGATAGACAACTAAGCAGATTCTTATTAACAGTACAATTGTAAATGATGGAATAAGTGCTCATAAAACAATCAGAAGAGTTTCAGTGGACTGTTGCTGGCTTTTTTTTTTTTTTTCATTTTATGTATTTGGTACAGAGTCTCAATACGTACCTCAGACTCATAGTGATCCTCCTGTTTTCAGCCTCACCAGTGCTCGGATTACAGGGGTGTGCCACAATGCCCAGACTCAATTGCAAGCTCAGTGCACCCCAGGGGCAGGGCTGGCAGGGCTGGCAGGGCACAAAGAACGAGGAATTGAACCCTGGTCCTTGCACTTGCCAAAGCAGGAGCTTGGTCTCTGAGCTATCTTGCAAGTCCTTGTTACTGGCTTTCAAGGCTGAAACCTATCATTCCCAAAATTCTCACTTACAGAATTTACAGGTAAGTTTACAAAACTATAACTATAATGAAACCGTTTTATAATTTCTATCTTTAGTTCTTAAAATAAAGAAGTCATGTACAGACTGCATAAGGAATGTAATGCAAGGAGAAATTGAAAAATTAATTTATTATATGAAGAGACATAAACAATATTTGAGTTGACTCACAGAAGCAGTCCACATGGGCTCACATCCACAATGCAATGGCTAAGAAGTACTCACACATACATTTATAACCATAGCACTAATGTTTTAGGGTGGTTTCCAAGGAAATGCTATAGTTGACAATCTTAATACTTATTTTCTCACTTATAAGGTCAAAAAGATTACAATTACATTCAATTAATGCCTTGAATCAGCCCTTTAAATTGTAAAACACAGTACTCAAAAGATACTGTCATGTCCTTTATGAAAGAGTACCACAATGATAAATTCATTTTCCACCAAAAAGCACCTCCTCAAATTCAGTAGGGGCCTTTCCACCCAAGTACCATAGATGTGGCTGTTAAATTTTGCATGCAATCAGAAGTAAGAGTAAGGGCAACTGCTGAGAAAGCTGAACACCCACATAATCACTCCAGATACTCATGTGGATGATTATACTTACTTCTTTTCAAAGAGTAAAAAAAAATAAAATAAAATTAACCTACTTATGGATTGGAAATAAGTATACATGGCACTTTAAAAATGTTCTCAAAGCAGTTTAATACCTATCATTTAATAAGATCTTTCTGACAAACCTTGAGGTAGGTCGAACAAGTTTATCATAATTTAGTGGCTAAGAAAATTGAGGCATAAAACATTTAAGCAAATTTGTGGCTTAAAAGGGAGATGCCAATCTCTATAATAAGCTCTGTCCAGTCATGGCTAAAGAAAGCCTAACATGTTTAATTACGTTACTTCAATATTATTTTGAGAAACAATTTCATCCCAATACAAACAAATGATAGGGCTCAGCTGCAGCAGCTGTCATGACAAGCTATGGCATGTGAATAATTAGACAAAGGATGAGGAGTTTTTATAATTCAAATTGTAACTAAGCAGCATATCTTAATTCATAAAACATGTGGAAAGTTGCTGGTTTATGTCTTTAGGACAACCTACCTTCATAGTATGAACTCTAGTTTTACCATTTCAAACAAAAATAAATTCAAAACACAAAAATTTCACTTTACGATGGGTTGCATTTTTCCACACAGAAAAAGTAATAATTTTTTTTTCTGCTAAGGTGTTCTTACAATTAGGTTACCTATTTATCATGAGTTAAAACTACAAAAAATGTCCAATTTAGTTGCCAAATCTCTGTCTATATAAATGTATAAACTGCACTTGGGCTATATGAAACTATCATTGCTAAGTCCATTTTGGTGTCACTTAAAATGCCTACCTATCTTCTAATTTAAAGTGACTGATGATGTACTTGAAAATTAAGATTTTGTGAAGGCTTCCAAGACAATTCTAAACCAAGAACAGAAAATACTAGTCTCTCTGTATTTGTTCAATTCTGATCATGTCTCATAAATTGCAAGCTAGTGGTATCCCTAGTCCTCACTAGCAAGGCATAACCTGAAGGCATTTCTGATAGAAATGGGGCACCACTGCCCCTATCATCAGGCACTGAAAAGTTTCAATGCAGGAATGTCTTTCTCATGGCAGAATATGTAAATATCTGATGTCAACACAATGAACTCATCTAAGGAAACACAGAAGTGAATTAAGAATGGTCTTATTCTTCTGATCGTCATTATGGAACCCTTCTGTTAACTAGGAAATAACCAAAAAGGATGCTTTAACATCTTAGAATTATTTTACTCACAGTTGTCATATATTTTTCAAAGGCATTTGGCTGTGTTATAATTGTGTATCTGTGCTCATAAAAAGGAACATGGAAATGTACATTTTATTAATTTTCTTATGTATGCTTGCTATTTATTTAGGCCCATTAAAAACTTGGTAAATGGTCATTGATGACCTCAGAGGGAAAAAACTGACAACCTTGAGTTTTATTTTTGTTTCATTAAAAATACACAAAAAGATCTATTGTCTCGGCATTCTTACAAAGTTAAACCACTAATATTGATAAATGAAGAGAATTTCAAATGAGGAAATTTTTCTCATAAAATTAAATTTGTGTTGTTACACATTAAGAGAGGACTGATGTATATCTATAGAATGACTTTAAAATATTAAATAACATGCATGACCTGTGGAAGAATATTTACTATTTTACCCATAGATTCCTGAATGAAGTGGAAATTAATAACTAAGTTGTGTCATTACTCATGTGTATGAAATTACTTCTTAATTTGAAAACATAAAATAATTATAAAGGAAAATTATCAGTACTGTGATTATCAAATAAATGTTTTGTAGGGTCATAAAGTCAGAGAAGTGGACCCCAGTTCCATTTGGTAAAGTTCATAAATGGAGTCCTCTTTGTAAATTTGCCAGATTTTATTATAGTACTCATTCTAAATTAGTATGTTCTCTATGGTTCTTTGTTTCCAGGCATTTCATTAACAACATTTCAGTGGTAGAAATAAACAGTACGGGTTCCATGCACTTTCTAAGACAACTGAGAATACGCTACAATACTCTCTCTTCTTTAATGAAACAAATGGAATTTCAGAGCTAAGGAAAAGTCAAACAGACAATAAAGTGGTGTCAGAGAATAAAACTGGAGACTTGGTTCAAATTAATTCACAACTATGTGAAATCAAAATGTATGGCATGAAAAAAAAACCTGGTAATTTCAGTTCCTTCTAAAACTTAAAAATTTCTGAAGTCAATCACTAACTATAGTAGATTGTAAGAAAAACATTTTCCTTTCAAAAAGTGAAAATTAAATACCCTACAAATTTGCATTGGGTGAGAGACTTCCATAGGATTTCCTAGAAAAATTTAACTGAGATAACTGATCTAAAACCTTTCTGATAGGCAAGGAGAGAGAAATGGGTGTGAAGGCTACATTTGTTTTAACTAAAAATGCAAATCTGAGCAAACTGTATTATAATTTCACCAGAACGGCAGGACAAAACTGAATCTTAAGTAGGTTGAAGCCTACTTTCTAGCAAATTACTACCTTCAAACATTCATTCTGAGAAGGAAAGAATTCTAAAACCCTCCATTATTTTGATATTCTAGTAACATTTTGCTCCATAATTTCTTCAACATATGGAAGAAAACATTTTTCCTAAAATTCTAGGGCTTCTATACCCAAATTTAGAATTCCATTTTGGAGTTATGGATGCTAAGGAATAAAGATGCTAAATCTAGTTTCCTGAATCAATTACAAACAACATGCCATGGAGGTTACAGTTGGTCATGTGCAAAAATCTCTAATGTGATGAAAATGGAACACATGTATTCAAAAACCCAACTTGAACAGCCTTCCCTATAAGATATTATAAGAATGATGCTGCTGATGACAAAACCCTAGTTACCTTCTCTGATCATCAGAATGACTCTTGGGTGAAAACCTGGTTGAGGGGTAATAAATAATCAGGCTACCCAGAGCAACAATCCAGAAAACTGGAAATCAGGCCTCTCTCCTCATTCTACCTGATAGATGTAAACAGCCCAATTCAAACTTCAGGAGTACTTTTGTCAGTTATGGTCACCTGTGAACTGTGCATTAGGCTGCCCTTTCAACACGCAGGTCTTCCTGGCTTCTCACCATGGTTCCCACATTCCCAAGAGCTCAATAATACAGCAGCAGCTCACAAGGAGTTGACAGCTAACTTTCTGCCTTTGTGCCGTGCAGCACTCCTTGTTTGTATGAAGAACAGAAAACACCATGCTTGTGCCCTGATAGACCTCAGGTGCTATTAAACAGAGCATAGATCATTAGCACTCATCTGAGTGGGACCTGGACTTATTTTACTGGTAGAAGGTGTCTCATCTTGGTCTCTGGAAGATGTTAGGTCTGCTTTTCCTACTGATTCAGAGGTATTCTGCCACCTACATGTGCAGCAGAGACACCTAATAAATGCCTGAAAGCTTTCAGAAACACTGGAGGAGAAAAGCCTTTTGCAAGGGTGAAAGAACTGGTAGAACACAAGCATGAAAAGAATAGCTGTGCAGTACCCAATAAGCAGCTGCAGAATCAACAGAGGTGCGCACACATACATGTAGATGTCAGTCTTGAAAAGATACCACAGGAGCAGGAGGATGGCATTCTCAATGAACCTTGCCATATAGTACATCAGTAGCTGGTACCAGTTATGGGACTTGCTAATGAGGTCAGGATTGTTGATTTTCAGCTGTACAGCTGACCAGCAGAACATGTTGATACCAGCATAGAGTAAAGTAAGGAAGCACAACACAATAGCAGTGCCCACCCGACTGAGGGCCTTCTCTATGTTCTCAGGAAATGGAGAGTCACTACACCAAAAGAGGATCCAGGGATACAAGAAGAAGCTGACAAAGTTGACAACAATGACAACCACCACCCAGGTCTTCATGACGGAGGTAAAGAGGACCAGGACGATGACTCGAGTGGCAATTTCAAAGCTCCTCCAGAGGAAAATGCAGACATAGGCCAGTGGCTTCACTTTGACTTCATACTCATCGTACTTGATTTTGATTGCTAGAATGTTGCAGCGCAAGGCTCCGTAAACAATGGACAACATGGACAAGGTCATTAAGAAGCCTGGAGAGAGAAGAGAAAGAGCACTGTCAAATCTCACCTGTACCTTATTGTGGCAGACAGTCTGTCAGTTTCTTGCCCACAGACTCTTCTGCCTTTTATGCCCAGGCTGACTTGCAGTTGTCAACACCTGCATCCTATGCCTAAGGACATTTTTAGAAGCTTACTCTGCTTAAATTCCTGGCAGGATGAAGTGCCAAGAATTAATATTCCAAAAGAGCGCTCAATAATAACCCAACTACATCCTTGATAAGAACGGGTATATAAGTATCCTAGCTTCCCTATTCTTTGGGTAAATTGACTCTGAGGCATGTGTTTATACCATTTGCTAGTGATTTTTTATAGAATTAACTTCTAGCCACCTACTGTGATATTTGTCAAATAATTTTTCCTTTATTGACTGTCTTCCTTTCGCTGTCTCCTAGTAACTAGTTACACTAATTAAAATATCCCTCACAATTACCATTTCTGTTTGAAAACACAGAAGACATATTCCCTCAGTAAAGACTGACTATACAATTCATTAACTATAGTCACCATGCTATACTTTAAGTCTTAGAACCTGTTCATCCCACCTAACTGAACTGTTGTATCTTTTTAAACATCATTTTCTCCTTTAACCAGACCCTATATACCCAGGTAAGCAACATTTTATTTTTATGTATTGTACTGTTTTAGATTTCATATATAAATTAAGTAATTTTCCTTCTGTTCTTAGTTGATTTCACTCAATGTAATGTCCCTGGGTCCATCCATACTGCTACAGAAGGCAGAGTTTTCCTCTTTTAAAAGGTTGAGACATGAGCCCAGCAGCCAGGCCCAGCCAGTTGAGTTCAAGTTTCATAGAACTAGAACCGGTGAGTTGAGACACACTGCTGCACCCAACAGGGCCCAGACTGAAGCCCAGACTTACGGGGAGGATACGTGCAGCCCACAGGTAACAGTGGGTAACTTGGGTGAACTGGTCTGCCTGGAAGACTCCAGCTACATGAAAAGGAGGTATCCAGACATAAGTTAGGAAATTAATTTAAATACAAATTCCAAATTTATGATTTGCTTTGTCATACAGCTATAATGTTTGTGCCCATGCTCTAAAGTACAATGAAAAGTTCATCAATTTCTTAATTTCACTAGCTGTTATTAGTACTGCTAATTGTACTACTGTAAATAAGACACTATATCTGCCTTATTCACATGTTCTCTTATACACAAAATATTGGTAGGTGTTTGGGTAATAAGCTCATCAAAGCCCTATACTGAAGGAGAGAGGACAGTGCCAAAAAGAAACAATTATCTCACTCTCAAACAATGGAGAAGGCAAAATCTTGGGACATACACAAAATAATAATGCCTGACAAAGGAGAGATACCTAAAGAATAAATCCTTTTTAGAGAGGTTCTGATTGCAGTGACAAAGCTAAGTACTATCAAATTTTCACCAAAAAAGTGTCACAGAAATAAAAATAGAGTCCTCTCTGAAATAGAAAATGACAAAAAGAAGGAGCAAAATGTAATCTCAGTCCCTGAACTCACCTAGAAAACAAACCCAGGAGACAGCAACATAGAAGAAAATGTAAGTCACACACCTGAAATCTCTGAAAAAATAGTAACTAGAGTAAAGAAAAAAATTGTAGAAGGGTACAGAGGAAATAAATCAGAAATAATCTCACAGGTAAAAAAAAACTATAGCCTAATTGGCATTTCAAGAAATGTAGTGTAATGAACAGGGCCCAGACACAACTGTGGTCTGTTACTGAAAATCCTGGAAAGCTGGTACTCCAGGTGATAGATAACAACTTTGCATGTGGGCTTTCTGTTTGTTGCTTTCTCCCTTGCTTGGAACGCTAATGGTTGACCCCTGGATGAACCCAAAGATAGAGAAGAGATGGAAGTTAATGGAGATCATGGTCACATTCGTGACTAGGCATGTGATCCTCCTTTACTTTAATGATTATGCACGAGATCACACTCAATACCAGGTATAAAGATGATTTGCTTCAGGGGTTCTTTGCTCACTGAGGGATGAATCTCAGTGAGTCCCCTGAGCTACCTTCATCAGGTCTTTTCGTTGTTCCTTTTAGCACCAACACATAACATCACAACAAGTGGCGCATAAAGGAGGGCACAGAAGACGACTAGGAGTGAGTTAAAAGAGGCCTGACCGAGTGGGAAAAGTACAACCAGAGTAGGTGAGACCACTTGCAAAAGTTCAGAGTAATGGGAAACTCCACCTCAGTAAAAAATGAGTATAGCTGTTTTATATGGATGATACTCAAAGGAACGGGGGTAAAGGTGAAACCAAAGAGTTTAAAGGAATCATTTTCCCATATAAAAAAACATTGTTTGGGGTTTAGGCCTAAGGAAAAGGCTGTTTTAAACTTAAAAGTTTGGAAACAAGTTATGAGAGCAGTGCATCATGCTCACCAAAATGGGCAACCAATTTCTCTTCATGTATGGTCTATTTGTAGTTTAATTTCCTTAGCTTTGGAGTCATTACAACCAGATTCAGAAGAGTCTAAGAAATATATGAACAGCTCAGCTTCAGATGCTGATATTGCTAAACCTCAAGAGCAGCTTCCACACAAATATAAATCTGCACACGACACCTTTTTAAGACCTCTGCCTCCCTCACTCTCAAATGTAGATGCTATCATAACAAAAAGGATGAAAATAGAGCAAGGGGCCACTGCGGTGCATAATTATGATAAGGTTACACTCTCTAAAGGCCCCTAACATGAAGGTGCTCCCTGGCATACCAAGAGTGTTGGTTCTTTACATTTCTTGATGCTTTATAGTGGGGATGAATCTAACAAACTGAGTTCTAAAAGGACATTTATGGCATTCCAAACTACTCAGAATCTGAGGATTTGGAGGATGTAAAACAAAAGGGAACTAAGAATGAGGTGTGTGAGCTGTGAGCTCAGGTAAAGCAATTATCACAATTGATTTCTAAATTGATTGCAAAAATGGAGGTTTCTACCCCTGTAGTCCCTCCATCTCAGTTCACAAAAATTGAGCCCCTACCACCATCTTTTAACTCTTCTGCTCTTCCATATGAGGAAAGAATGAAAGTCCCCATAAAAGCTTATAAAAGTGTGATATCTCAGGCTCTTATGCAAGGGAGACAACAGGGAGATCCTGAAGCTGATTCTGCCCCATTGGGTACTTTTCCTGCAGTGGCTCAACAATACCCACCAAAAGCTCAATTTCCTCAAGGGTATGTGCAATGGGATCACTAGCCTTTGGTATTTCAGGTTATTAATGATTTAAAGCAGGCTGTTATGGTCTATGGTATGCAATCAACTTATGCAATTGGAGTAATACAAGGGTTAGCAAATGAACACAGATTAATTCCTCATGATTGGGAAATTTTGTGTCATACAATTTTAGAGCCAAGCTAATATTTACAATTTAGAACTTGGTGGAAAGATGAAGCAGACATTCAAGAGAGGATTAACGGGACAAAAATCCCCCAGTTAATGTTTCATCAAATCAACTCACTGGGTCAGGGGCCTGGGTTGGTATCCAAGCCCAATT
>PVKN010023553.1:0-14746 GCA_004027915.1 Capromys pilorides
TATATATATATATATATATATATATATATATATATATATATAACTTAACTAACTTAAAAAATATTATTTGTATCATAAAAGAAATTTCCAGATATTAAACTACCTACTACAGCATTTCTCAGAATAATGAATCCCTTCCAAACATTTACATCGTCATTCAAATTCTGCAAGTTTCAATATTTGTGCAGATGTTCAGGCAAATATCTGTTCTTACAGGAAGATCCTTTTCCATCATCCTCTCTCTCCTCTTGAGGTGTGGAAGATACATATCACAATCTTTATTCATTTCACAGACAGGACAAGACTGCAAGATGCCGCTTCTTTTAAAGCTTGGTTGCCAGACTCAAAGATAGGGAAATATTCATGAAATATACATATATATATATATATATATATATATATATATATATATATATACTGCATTACACAAAATAAGTTTGACTTTATGTCACTTTTTCATAAGCACACATTTGAAGGGTACGCACAAGAAGATTTTGTATTGCCTACAAAACGACTGACTCTAAGCGGAGGTGATCACTGCAGTTTCTCACTGCAGAGTGGAAGGATTTTCCCCTTTACCCTATCACCCAAATATCACACTGAGCTTAAGGATGTAGCTGACATTTTAAAAGATCACCCAAAGTGTTCTCTTTCCAATTGCAATTATGCCCTCGCTCAGTGGGAGCCATTGTCTGGGCCTCTCCGCTCTCTGGCTTCCTTCTGGCTTCCTTTCATTATCCTGATTATTCATTTGCTGCCCAGCACTCGCTTTATGAAAGATCATGTCTGCCATTTCTATAATGAGTGCTTGACTTTTACTGCCAGCATAAACACATAAAATATATAATAATTAAAGTTCACTAGTCACTAAAGTCTTGAGATCCGTCATGTTGCTAATTTGGTTTTTCAAGCAATTGCTTTTATGTGAACAAGGCTGATTTTGCCCACTCCAAAGGCCTTGAAAGACTTATGGTTGAAGGAGCTGACCTTAACCTAGAGAGATCACTATGAATGGGCACCATATAGTTCAACCCTGAGGCTCGTCTTCAATCAATAAATCTATAAGGTGTGATGATTCTCTCTGAGCCAACAAAAATTTTCTTGATGTTTAAACATAAAAATTAGGCCCAGGGAGATAGCTCAGGGGCACAAGTGCCTGCTGGCAAATGCAAGGTCCTGAGTTTGATCTCCAGTTCTTAAAAAAAAAAAATTGCCTAATATTGGGAATGAAACTGTGCAGTTTTCAAAAATAAAGTGGTGTTTCATAAACAGTGTACCTTATATGGAGAACTGGGGAACATCAAAGAACAATTTCGCTGGACTTCCTAAAGAATCTGCATAACCTAAGTAGGAACCATCACTTCTGTATACTTCCATGAGGTTAGGACAGTATTTCCTCATTTTGATGATATGTGCAAAGTCCTCTCAGTGCCTCGTGATAATGAATTCATCTGACAGTGACTTTAATCACAAAGAGATTAATGAACTCATGTGATATTTATGTGGCCCTCTGGGAACATCAGGATGTGTTACACAAAGTGGAATGTTTGTAAATGTTTCAGTGGAATGCATGTTAGCCAAGGGACTTGAAGTCAAGCTCTGACTTAATAAGGAAGCAGGAAATAAAGAGGCAGCTTCCACTTATACATGTTTTGATATTTGTTTGTTTTACAAATAACAAAGATCTTGATGGTGTATTGCAATAAAACAGCAGCCAGAAACCCTGGGTTTGAGGGTTGAATGGATCACTTACAGCCCTGGGTACTTAATAAACTTCCTTCACCTCTGAGCTTCAGTCTCCTCAGCTGTAAAGTAAGAACTTAGTGACATTCACATTCTTAAACATCTTTTAAATTTTAATCACATGAAACTCATTAGCATGTATAGATATAATAGCTTTATAATAGGAAAATAACACATTTCATCCTCACATATCTTCAGTTCCATGTGGGCTTAATTCTTTCAAATTGAAAAAGTACCTAGCAGATCTCATATGATAGACTTTCATCATTATGTAGCTAGAAAGCTCCCTCACTATGAAAGGCCCAATGTATGAGGATTTTGAATGTAAGAGAGAAAAGGGGAGTGAGTCATCTTTTGCATGTAGTTTCTAATAGATAGCTGGGAACAGAGATGCGCAAGGGCAGAGGCACTAGATGGGAGAGCATGTAGGATAAAGCAGAGGGCCAGAGGCTTCTCTTTCCAGGCACAGGACTCCCAGGCCATATTGGCCCCTCAAGGGAGGCCCAGGCCATGTTGGGCCTCTACACCAACGAAGAAGAGCTCACATGGTTGAGAAGCCAGTACCACACGGTGGGCAAAAGCAACAGTGGTATGACTGCTAAGGCAGAGCACTTAGGAACTTCCCCAGTGAATGCCAAGGTACCACTATACTATCTGAAAGACTGCAGAAGAGCTGTGAGCTTGTTAAAGAAATTGCAGAAGCTCAAAAGGGAGCTCTTAAAGCAGCCCAACTTCAGCAGACTTGAAGCCTTTGCAGACCACAGAGGTGACCACAGTCACCAACTAAGGTCTAAAGACTGGATGCATTTCCAACACACTTCGAAGCAAAGCCACCTGTGCACGTACAAGGACAGCCGAGAGATTTGCACCAGCTCATTCCGCTGAGTCCATAAAATAGCGAGTCTAATGCTATCCTCTATGACTCCTAAGGCCATCTTGAAAATCAGCATGAGAAAAAGGAAGGAACACAACAATTGAGTAATTCTCTCACTTAGGTTGAACTAAGGTTGGAGACATGTTAAGCTATTAGATGAGATTAAATTTTAAGTCAGATTAAACTAAATTTAGTTTTGCTCCCACTACTCAATGGGCATAGTCCTCTGGAGTCAATTAAGTAGAAAAACTATACTTCCCAAACACCCTGGAACTGCAGTCACATTAGAATACAGTGTTTGGTTTAGAGGACACATTGCTAGCAGTGTCATACAGGGTCAGACAGTTCTCTGAAACCAAAGGAGTAGTTGTTCTCTGAATAGTCATGTGTTCGAAGCTATGGGGGATGAGAGAGAGCTGTGTTGGAAGAGAGACCAGAGTTCCAGAACTCAGGTCACCCACTGGCTACCAGTGTGAATCATGAAAAGGTCAATCAACCCTTCCAGCAGCAAGATTGTAGTCTCAAGTGGAAAGTGTGGAATGACTCTGCTATGTAGCCCATTCATCTGTAGAGTGGGGGAAGATAAAAGAGAGGGAAGAAAAAATGTCCACAGTCATTTTCATTCTTATAGTTTATGCTTCTAGGAGGTGGAAAATCTGATTACAAAGAGGTCAAGAAAATCCTACAGATATTAGAAAGGAAAAAAATATTTTTTCTCCCACATTCTTTCCTAGAAGAAATGACCAAGAAGGCAATTTCTCTTTTTCTCAGACAACAAATATATTTTTTTACAGATGACTTAGCAGGAGTTTATGTATGTAAGGGGCATGATCTCAGTGAAACTAGAAAGGAACCTATAGATTGCTGTATTAATCAAAGACAACATCTAGATCAGCTATGCGAGATAAGAGATTCGCATCCATCATTCAGCAATCTGTTTTGTTATGAGTAAATTCATTTGAAAATCAGTCTCTACAGTAGCATGTAACCATGATACTGGATCAATGCTTGGTGCAAGCACACACAAATGAGGTTATTATCTTCAAAGTAAATAACACGCTTTCCAAGATGAACTCTGAAGCCTGTTGAAAGTTTTCATTTGAAAAATCAAAGGAAATTCTTGCTTTCCTGCTGCCTTCCTTTGAAATTTGTTCCTTTATATCCATGAAGAATTCAATGCATGCAGGACTGATCTATTAACCACTTTCAAACTTCAGTTCAGTTTTATAGACTTCTGCATTGCTTCTGTTCAATGAGAGCACAGAAGTTGTAATGCTTTTGCAAGAAAAGGAAATTCTGCATACATGTCAGTGAATCAGTCATTCACAGATTCACACAAGCGTGTAACTCTGGGTAAAGAGGGATGTACCTGCGCAGGGCAAGAGAAAGAACGGTGGTTGCACTTGCTCATGCTAGCACTAGCTTTCAAGTGACTGCAGCTTGCACATGCCAAGCAGTGAGTGGGATGCTTCCTGTGGTCTCATTAACTCTCGGCACAAAGCCTCAAAGACAAGTAGGTAGAAATGGCAGGAAGTTTTCTGACCATCCTTTAAAGAAAGGTTTTAGGCATCTGATTATTTGTCACAGACTACCAGCTAATTTTGTAGTTAATGCTGGAAGTGTTTATAGCACCATGAAACCTATTCTAAGCACGTAGGTAAAGGAACCACAGCTACTCTGCTTTCTATGAGCACACACTGGCATCTTGTGGATGCTACACACATAACAAAATAGGTTATGGTCCCATGATACCAAAAACATTTTGCCTTTCATGAGAACCTAGTGATGCTGTGAAACACGCACATCATTGCGCTCTAAAGTTAAAGGGTAAAATCTTCTTTATGTGTTTTTAAACTGCACTTGATTGGGCCATGCCACAGTGAGATTTGAAAAGAGAACGCATTTCCTCATTTATTACAAAAATTCATCCTTTCAGTCTTTGTGACAGTACATTATATTTTATCAATCTTTCTTTGTCTAATTCTAAAATTTGGTTGATCTTTATAAACAAAACAAAATTATTTAACAAAATGAAATTTTTATTAAAACAGCAAATAATGAAAACAGAAAGTATACTTAAACTTTCCTAATGGAATTTTCAGGAGCACTGGACTGTGTATCAAGGCTTTGTGACAGGTCCTTTGGGCTCGGCAGCATTCTGAGTACCTTCTAGTACTCCGTCTAATGCCAGGCCGTGCTTCTAGGGTCTATGCTGAGCAATTGGAGCATGACCAAGGAGTCTGCCATCCACATGATCCACTAAACTGCAGAGATGGAATCTCCCTGCAGTGCTTCTGCTGCCCGGGTTTTCAGGACCTTGAGACACCAGTGTAAAGACACCTCTGTGGCCTGGGCAGACTCACAGGCCCCAGGAGAAGGCTTGCGCCTCTCGTCTAGGAGCTCCTGTAACTCACCTGGGTATATGCAAAAGCTATCCTATGGTTGAATAAATTCTTTTTATTTACTGTCTCTGACTCCTAGGAGAATTGAGACAGTGAAATATAATGTGTATATCTTTATAATTATTTTAAAAACTGAAATATTGTCCAAATTTAGAAAATATAAGGAGACAGAGTAGGTACAAGAAAAGCAGGGGTATTGGGTGTCACTAAGGAGTAGGCAGCAGTCCACTTCTGAATGAAAGAGTGAATGAAAACACAAAGGGAGGGCACTCAGAGCAGCTTCCACTGTGACCACAGCCATGATGGGCCACTGTGCAGTCATGGTTTAGGTAAACGTTGTGCCCAAAGGAATGCCTGGCATGTGGTCTCTCTTTAGGTATTTATTGAATCATTAGATTCTTCAAGGAAGAAATAAAATATTAGACTTCCATATAAGAAAAAAGAGTAGGCTCTGAGGAGAGGTTCATTTGCCATAACTATGCCAGACAGTACGAAGCAAGGCAAGGACAGTTTGTGAAGCAGATCGGATGCAGACCAGGCCCCTACAAGCCTTATGAATGGGGAGGACTGTACTGAAAACCGCTGACCCCTTTGCAAACACTGACGTACACTCTGCAGCAAGGATAACAAAGCAAGAACCTCATTTTAGGTTCCGATGCAATCAGTCCTCTGTCTCCACTGGTTCTGCACCCACAGCTCAAAAAAGTATAGATGAAAACTATTCACAAAAGAAAACTCTATCTGCACTGAGCACATGCAGACATCTTGCCTTGTCATCGTTCCCCAAACAACAGAGTACAGCAACCTCCTACACTTTCAGGAATACTTGGGATTGAGCCACTGTGGCTACCTCCGTGTCCTGAGCTGACTCCAACCTTTAGCTTTCACAGCCATTTCTACTTCAGGGAGAAAACAGAAGTCTGGTGTTGCCAGATCTGGTGAAGAAGGTGGCTGAGGCCACCATGTCTTGTTTTCATGAGCCTGCCTTTCCACTGAGTGGCGCCTAACAGCAACATTTACTATATTTTTTTTTTTCACTCTTTGTAAAGACACTCATGAAAGAGGACTCCCAGAATTGCTTTAGAAAGTAGCAAGAGAGGACAGAGAGATAGCTTGGTGGTCTTAGCGCCTGTCTGGCAAGTGCAAGAACTTCAGTTTGATCCCCAGTACCACATGCTGTGCTGGACCCATGCTGAACTAGCCACTGAAACTGTATATGTTGACACACAGCTGTAATACCAATACTGGGGAGGCTGAGGTAGGAGGATCACTAAGAATCTGAGCAGCACAGTGAGATTGTATACCAAATAAATAAATAAATAAACAAACGAACCAACAAATAAACAAATCTTTAAAAATAAAGTGGCAAGAACCATGGGATAAGTGTTTACCAAATGAAGGGGAAATTTTAAGAGGAATTAATAGCAATGTGTCTTTCCTTATAATATTTTTTTTTAATTTAAACGTTCTCTATATATTTTGAATGCCTTTCATGTATACTGTTGGAACTGTATAAGGCAGTATATATCTAGAGATAATTAAAAGTAGAAGGGAGGATATGCAGAGCTTACATGTAAGTAATATACTAGTTATAGAAAGAAACTGAGCAGAACTGTGGAGCCAGTGTCTCATGGCAGCGAAGAGCAGCTCATTTGCATTAAGCAAGTCTTGCTGCACTGTCCTTTTAGGTTGATATAAACTCAGAAATTCAAAAAGAATTATTTGTCTACAAATGACTAAGCTTTTTCTTCAAGATACTCAGTGGCTATCTCATGACTTTAGATAGGAAAATACCTACATGATTTACCAATACGTTAGTGTTACTATTATCTTAATATGAGCCAGCTGCCATCTAACCTATTCCAAAATGCTAAGGGTATTAGCTATAGGCAGCTCTCTAGAACTTATCAAAATTGAAATTTTATATCAGTTCATTATCAATGCAAACATCACTTCAATGTGCATGACCAGGCCAAGTGAGTAACTTTGAGCCCACGACTGAAGGTTTCTATGATCCCATAATGATGCCAGGAATTCCCACAAGTAGCTGCTACTGTAGAGCAAGGGGTTGTTCCTCAAGCATGTTCTGCCAGTCTTCACAGGTTACTGATATGTTACATAGGGACAAAATGAGGGGAGGGAACTAAATTCCATCTATAAAAGGCTGAGTTGAACAGAATCATGCAGATCTTCTTTTCTTCAGATGTTCTCAGAGACTGAACAGGCTGACTTCCTTGTCAGTTTCCAGGTGCGTGTTCCTCCAGCTCAGTGACCAACCAGGAGAGCCTTTGCTTGCAGAGATCCTCTGGGTACTGGTGCCCTGGAATACAGTTTGGCAAAGTCTGGAGATGAAGATGAATTTGTCTGGCATAGACCCTGGAGTGTGGATGGCATGCAATTCTCCATTATTCATGACCAGTCTAGAAAATTTTATTAAGAAAATGCAGTATTAACATTGTATTCTGAAACAATGACATTAGAAAGTTTAGTTTCCTAAGAAGAGAGGAGAGCTGGCCAGGGAGGGAGGCTGAGGCAGTAAGATTGTAAATTCAAGCCGATCCTGGGCAACTCAACAATTTAGTGAAATCTGATATCAATGTTGCTTTGCTTTGCTTGTTTTGCCTTGCCTTGCCTTGCCTTGCCTTATTTTGTTTTGTTTTGTGTTGTTTCATTTTGTTTTAAAAGGCTGGGGATGTGGCTCAGTAACCAAATTTTTAAAAGAACTGGGGACGTAGCTTAGCACACAAGTCCTGGATGCAGTCACCAGAGAGAAAGACAGACAGAGAGAAACATAGGGAGAAAAAAGTAAGAAGGAGGAAGGAGGAGCTGGAAAAAGGAGGAGGATGGAGGAGAAGAAGGAGCAGGAAAGAGGAGGCAGAAGAATAGGCAGATGCTGCAGCAGCAGCAGCAAGAGGAACCGCCAGCTGGGGAAGGGGCTCCAGGGCACCCTCTTCCTGAAGAGGAGGCCAACTCTGTTGTTGCCCCATCTACCCTCACTGTTCTCAACTCAGTGTCAGCCCCACCTCATGTGTAAAATCTCTCTTATTTTGCTCATTTTTCCAGCCATGTGCATGACAGAACAAGTGAAAAGGTCAACCGCCACCAAAAATGAGTGCTGCACTCCCCCCAGTTAGGTTTCATTCTTCTGTCTAAACTTTTGAAGTCCTAGCCCCCCCCCCACAAAGAATCCAAGGCAAGGGTACCCATATAGAGCTGTATGTCCTACCTCTAATTATACAAAAATTACAAATCAAACCAATAGCTCTATGTGCTTGTTGTAGTTGCTGCTCTCCTTGCTGAGACTAAATACGCAACATCCAAAGTTAAAGGAGAGTTTTATTTGGCTCCTAGTTTGTAGCAGTTTCAGTTTATAGTCAGCTGGCTCCAAGGCATGGTGTCTTCACAGAGGGACATCACAGGGGAGAACAGTTCATGGCACTCACAGGACAGCAAACGCAACAAGGGAGAGAAAAAAACACCTTTCTGACCCTTGTATTGCACACTGTGTGCAATGTGCACGGGCCACCAGCCCAGCCCAGATGTCACACTCACATCCTTAATTCCTAACCAGAGCAACGCCAAACAAAGCAGTGAACTGATTTGGCCTTTGCACACCCTTGATCCCAGCATCACATGCTCTATCTACATCCAGCCACCTCTGAAAATTCACCTTCCCCACCCCTGTGACTGCACCACATTTAGGAGGAAAAACTAAACACACGCCACAACAGTACTCATCTTGATAAATATGCTTTCATCACCCTGGGAGAACAAGTTCAACCATCTCATAGACCTCTGCCTTACTTGGGGGCACAAAGACCCAGCTTCTGGATCTTGCCCCACACAACCCTGCACAGGAAAGGGTCTTCCACGCAAAGGTGTACATGCCTGCACTGAACATCTACATTGTGTCCACACTCTTCACACACCGCTTTATAGTGCTTTCCTGGCTAGAAGGTCCACTCATCGAGAAACATGGTAGGTAGGGAGCCTGCTGTTACCATGAGAGGCATGTAGAACACTTTCCATTCACTGGGCTACTATGCTGCATTATATTCTACATCATGGGTGATGAAAAGGGTGGCTAGGACACCCAGTTGCAACATGAAAGTCCAGTCCAAGTAACAGCACCTTAGCGAGATCTGATTAGAAGTGTATCTATAGACAAGGGCTGGGTGGGAGTGCACGCTGGTACAAGCACCACGGAGACCAGTGTGAAGAGTCCTCCAAAAGCTAGGATTGGAGGTCCCATTCAAGCCAGCTATTCTCCTCCTGCATATTTTTCCAGAAGAATTGACGACATCATATTGCAGCAATATATGTGCACCCATGTTTATGGCAATGCAATTTGTCATAGCTGAAACTTGGAAACAACTCCAATGCCCATCATTTGAGGCATGTGTGTGGAAGATGTGGTATTGTTACACAATAGAGTATCATTCAGCTATAAAAAAGGATAAATTTGAGGCTTTTATCAGTAAATGGAGGCAACTAGAGACCATACTCTCAATTGAAATAAGTCAGACCCATATCTGCAAATGCCATATTGTCTCCTCAGTGTGAGAACCTGAAGGAGAAAATGAAATCTGAAGGGTACAAAAGATACAGGGAAAAGGAAATTAACCTGTTCAAAAGAATTACTGAGCTGAGGAAAAGGACAGGAGAGGGAACCGGAGAAAGACCAGAATGTATGTACATATGCAAGCAGGATGGTTTGGACAACTGTACTGTGGATTTCTGCTGGTCTATGAAAAGGAGCAGCTGATGCTTGATTTAATTTGTTTTGTCTCCTTTTAATTCTTTCACCTTTATCTCTTCTTAATTTCTTACATATTTCTTTCATTTTTTCCTTCTTCCATTTTGCATGCACATATCTGGTAATTACGAACAATTAGTTTAAAGACAACACCAAGCAACACAACAAATACTGTGAAATTCACATTACTTTGTTATGTGAAATTATGTATAATTTGTAATCTTTCTGCTTGAATACTACTTTGTACTCTTTAACAAATAAAAATTAAAAAAAAAAAATGAGGGCTGTGGATGTCACTCCATGCTGAGACTCTGGGTTTGGTCCCCAGGGCCTCAGGGGACCACATCTCCCAGAAAAAGTCTCATGGCCCTGAAGAGCACTAGCCCCAGGTAACCTGAAGACATGCACCTCTGAACAGGACATGCTCCTGGCCAATGACAAGAGGCATTGCTAGAAGATGGCAGAAAGGCAGGTCTCAGGTAGAGCAGAAGTGAAATCCTTCCTCTAAAACTCTGCACTCTGTGAAGCTGCGGCCTTTGCAGCCACTCCTGCATTCATGGCTGGGGCAGGGGGTGCAGAGCAAGGGTGTTTCTTACTTGAATTTAATGACTTCTGCACACTTCTGGTCAGTTTTTTCCCTTATTCTCCAAGGTAAGATTACTTTGCCTTTGGCATTAAAGAGAAAACTAGATCAGTTGTGCAAAAAACCAAAAATGATGTATTTTTATCAACTTCCAACTTGTCCCAGGGCTTTCTCCCACACTGTGTTAAATAATAGAAGTCTTTTTAATTGAATTTCTGTGTGTGTGCCATATGCTGGGCGACATTATGCCAGAGTCTTGCTCTAAGCAGCGGAACGTTCTTCATAAAAGCGTTACAATCCAGGGGATCATTCTGTTTTTAGGGAAGGAACAAAACTGCAGCAGCTTGAAACCACATCAAAACAAGGGCTCTGAAATGCAATTGTGAACACACACTGCCAGGAACCAGGGGAAAATAACTAGAATTATAGAATGAAACCAAAGGAAGAGGAGAAAATAAAGAAAAGAAGAGGGAAAATGGGAGGGAGAGATTTAAAGAACTGGAGGGAAAAAGTCATTGTGCCACAACTCCATCTATGGAGCCAAAAGCACTGATGATTTTAGTTTGCAAATAGTTCCCCCAAAACCAAATCTGGAGACTCGCTGCCTCCAACAGCATCGTCCTGTGGAGGTGGGGTTCTCTTGGAGGTGGCATGGACCACAGCAGTGGCCACATCTACAGTAACATGTGGTTATGTTCTTGCCCCTAAGGATCCTGGAGCTTCAGCAGAGTGGTGACATGGACATCCTGAAGCACAAATGGTGGCCTAAGAATGGTCAGTGTGACCTGTACTCCTCAGTGGACACAAAGCAGAAAGGAGGTGCCCTGGACATCAAGAGTTTTGCTGGGGTTTTCTGCATCCTGGCTGCAGGCATCGTCCTCTCCTGCCTCATAGCAATGCTGGAGACGTGGTGGAACAAGAGGAAGGGCTCACGCGTCCCGTCCAAAGAGGTACTAACACCCACAAGCAGGCCCCGTGTCCAGGCAGGGAGGGGAGACAGAGCTGTGATGGTCATTATGTCTTCTTTCCTTGAGAATCAAATGTAAATGTATGACAAGCAAAGATTGGTAAGGCCAATGCCAAGGTCCACCATGGGTCCTGCCGGAGAAGGGCCAAGTAGGCCATAGTATTAGAAAGACTTGATTTTATGGGCCACAGTTGGCTTTGAAATTCTCTCAAATCTCAGGATAAATTCAATGATTTTTAAGGGCCACGATTTCCTTGACCAAGTCATGAAAGGTGCTTACCACTGCAATTATCCATTTAACGTATAAATAAATACTTGTGTCACTAACACTAGTCCTTAGAACTGCAATATTACAATAAAAATAAGCAGAATTTTATTTTTAACACTAGTAACTGTATCCCTCTCTACGTGAAGATCTAAAGTTATCCCAGACTTAGAAAACCTACATGAGACAATCTTCCAGAATACCATTTTTCCCCTTTAACTTGAGTCAGTTTAACTTCTGGAACATGTTACTTGCTTTCTAAATACTTGAAGGAAAAATTGCAGAATCACACACACCATCTCTTCTAACATGTCATGTGTCTTGCTTTTGCCACAAATTTTGTGGTGATAAACAAAACATGAAGGGCCGGTGAGATGGCTCAGTGGTCTAAAGTGCCTACAGAGGCAAGCTGAGGCAACCGCAGGGACCGCGGTTTGATCCCCAGCACCACATGTTGCACCTGCCCCACCCTCACCCCCAGTGTAGGCTGAGCTGGCTGTAATAAAAAAAAAAGAAAGAAAGAAAACATGAAGCAAAATAAACTACTTATTCATTTATCTTATTTCCACTGGGCAAAAATTATGAAAATTTTTAAATACTGAAGTTGGATTCACTACAGCTTCTGAAGTTGAAATGAAAAACAACCTGAAGTTGTTCAAAGATTCGGTGGATAGTTTCAAAACAAGAACTGAACTTTCCGTAAGTAGCACTTGGATCGCTGCTGCCTGGGGCAAATCCTGAGAGCTTGTGCTTCAGCGCACAAATAAAAATAATTTCCCATTTGCATATAGATTTTTCCATATTAATCTATTCTTTCTAACAGATTATTTTCTAAAATTGTATAAGGATTTTTTCTTAGCACTTTATACAAAAAACTGGTGGGCACCATTTCTAAGGAAAACGTGGTTTAGCAAAGATAAATGTAGCTCGTCATCTTGTGTGAATGATCATACATTCTAAATAAGTAGAGGGTGAATTAAAAATTAACTCAGTTTTATTATAGTGTTTTTCTTTGTTGAGTAAGCTTCTGGGATCTCTGTTGATGCTAATTCAATGCAAAAGACCCCATTAATGCAACATTAGAGCTGAGGCTTCCTTGTCTCAAAAATCTGGAAATTAACAACTCCCAGTGCTCCTTATATTCTGAATTACTATATATAATATTAAATTTTTGTGTTATTATATCTGTTGATGGATGACTACGTTACAGTTGCTGTGGGAACCGTAAAATTATATGTCTTGAACTCCTAAAGTCATAGTGATAATACTGCATTAATGGATATTTTTATTGGGTTTTAAAATGAGAACGGAGAAGGCAAAACAGTGATGCACATCAAAATAGTTTTCACTGAGGATCCCTCTAATAACAATAAAAAATTCGCTTACCCCATTCTAACTTGCAACAACTAATCTGGATTTATGAAGAGCATTCTCTCCTCTTATGATTAATAGATACATTTAAATCCTCCTACATTTAATTCATTGAGATTGGTTACAAATAAGACAGATAACAAGGACATCTCTCTAGTTCTAATTTTTTGACATTTTGATATTTTATTTTTTTCGGGTACTAGGTTTTTTTTGTTTGTTTTCTTTTCTTTTTGTTGTTATTTGGATTTTTGTGGATCCGGAGATCGAACTCAGGACCTTGCACTTGCCAGGCAGGCACTTTTGCTCCTGAGCTATCTCCCCAGCCCCTCAGGTACTAGGTTTTAATACTCAGAAAACCCTAAGAGATTTATGAGTAGGTTTCATTTCCAAAAATCTGAGGTTTTATCCTCCGTTTGTTTGTTAAGCACATTTTCCAAAACTATTAGCACAGCTTAAAGCAACTTTGGTTCACAGCCACTTAACATAATCCTGGTCGTAAATTAAAGCTACCAATCGTGTGTCCAGCCTTGAAAAACTAAGTGTCACAGTGTCACAACCTTTATCCCAGAGCAGATCCAGACTCTCGGCCGCACACTGTCCGCTAAAGCTGCCTCACAGTGTCACCTCACTCACTTGTGTGAATCTTTCTGTTTCTCAAAAATGCAGGCTCACATAGCTTTCTAGGCCACAAGAAACAGCACTTTCATAGCTGCTCACATGTTTATGTGACATAGTACAGCCTATCTTTTTCCTCTAAGGATAGAAATGGTAGGAGTAAGTGGTAGAAAGGAACAAAAGTATAACTTGGAATGAGAGTCTAAAAAAAGGGGGAATGTGAAATGAAAAGAGGTGGAAGTAGCTGGGTGGGTTGCTGAGATCACAGGGCTTTATTTGCACAATTCTCCCTAGGATGGTGACTGTTTGCCTACTGCTGTCCCATCGATCTAGTTGCATGTGACGCTGCGCATGGTAGACCTTTCACTACAAGGAAAACAGCTATCCTAGATCGCTTTGTCTCCTAGTCGCACCGGTGTTCTCAGAAGCTATTATAGAGCCTGGCTCCTATTAGGTGCTCAGTAAATATTTGTTAAATGAACAAACCCCACAGTTCAGTTAATTACTTGTTTGCTGAACTACTTTTTTCTACCATGGAAGATAGTACTGATGAGAACCTTATTTTCTTTTTCTTCATCTCCAGGATGACAAGGAAATTGACCTGGAGCACCTTCATAGACGTGTAAATAGCTTGTGCACAGATGACGACAGCCCCCATAAACAGTTTTCCACCTCGTCAATTGACTTGACCCCTCTGGACATTGACACCTTGCCAACACGCCAAGCACTGGAGCAGATCAGTGATTTCAGGAACACTCACATCACCACCACAACCTTTATCCCAGAGCAGATCCAGACTCTCAGCCGCACACTGTCCGCTAAAGCTGCCTCTGGTTTCGCTTTTGGCAATGTGCCTGAGCACCGAACTGGCCCGTTTAGGCACAGGGCACCCAACGGGGGCTTTTTCAGAAGTCCTATCAAAACAATGTCATCCATTCCTTACCAACCAACTCCCACCCTGGGGCTCAATCTGGGGAACGACCCCGACCGAGGCACCTCCATATGAGCAGCCAACAAAGTCTCGTCACTGTTTCTTCTTAGGACTCCCTCGGCCAGGAGCGGCTGTAATATTGTGGGACTAACATGGATGTAACTTTTTAAAAATCAGGATTATTAGTAACAATTCTAGTTTTTTCTCCCACCTTCTCCCCCCTTTCTCTCCTCTAGCTC
>PVKN010023554.1:0-14746 GCA_004027915.1 Capromys pilorides
TAGCATTCCTCCACACATATAAAAAACACACTGAGAGAGAAATTAGAGAAACAATAACTTTTATGATAGTATCATGGAACATGAAATACTTAAAATTAATGTAACTGAAGAAATAAAAGATCTATTAAATGAAAACTATAGTCCTCTGAAAAAGGCGAACCCACTAGAGGATTTCAGAAAATGGAAAGATATTTCCTGCTCCTGGATAGGAAGAACCAATGTTATGAAGATGGCCATACTTTCTAAATTGTTATATAGATGTAATAAAATCCCTATCTAAATCTCATCAACATACCTCACAGACCTGAAGAAGTCATTCCTAAAATTTATTTGGAACCAGAAGAGACCTTGAATAGCAAAGACAATCCTGGGCAACAAAGATAAGGCAGAAGGCATTACATTTCCTGAGTTCAAATTATACTGCAAAGCTACAGTGATAAAATCAGCATGGTATTGGCAAAAAATAGACCTGAGGATCAATGGAATTTATTAGAAAATTATAAGCAAATACAAACACATTCAAACACTATATCTTTGACCAAGAGGCCAAACATGTTTACTGGAATAAATGGTGCTGGAGAAAATGGATCTCTACATGCTGAAAACTAAAACGTGATCCAGTTCTATTATCATGCACTAAACTAAAGTCAAAATGGGTTTAAGATATAAATATTAAAACAAAACACTAAATCTCCTGGAAGATAAAGTAGGAGTAAATCTTGAAGACATAGGGTAGGCAAAGATTTCATGGACAAAAATCATTGCACGTTTAACACTTGAAAGAATCAACAACTGGTACCTTCTCTTGTTGAGAAGATTTTGCACATCAAAAGTAATTACCAACAGAGTGAAAAGACAACCCACAAATTTTGAAAAACTTTTATGTAATGAGTATTCAGACAAAGGTCTTCTATCTAGAATTCATAAAGAACTAAAAAATATTAGGGTCCCAAAATTCAAAGACCCAAATCAGAAATGGACATCTGAGATGAACACATACTTCTCAGAGGAGGAAATACTAGAAGCTTATAAATACATGAAGAAACGCTCCCCATTGCTATCCATCCATGAAATGCTAAGTGAACCAACACTTAGATACCACGTCATCCCAGAAAGAATGGCTATCATAAAGACATCAAACAACAACAAATGTTGGAGAGGCTGTGGGGAAAAAGGAACCCTTCTCTACTGTTGGTTGTTATGCAGACTGGCTCAACCATTATGGAAATTAGTGTGGAGACTCCTTAAAAAACTAGGGTTGTAAATCCCATTCAATCCAGGTGTCCCCTTACTAGGAATTTTTCCAGAAGAATGGAAAACATCATATCATAGTGATGTCTGTGCTCCTATGTTTATGGCAGCACAATTAGTGATAGCCAAATCTTGGAAATAACCAAAATTCCCATCACCTGAAGAATGGTTGAAAAAGTTGTGATGTTTTTATACAATGTAATATTACTCAGCTATAAATAATTATAAACTCAAAAACTTTATGTATAAGTGGATGTATCTTGAACATATACTCATAAGTGAAATAAACCAGTCCTACATGTGTAAATATCATATAGTCTCCCTAGTGTAAGTACTGAAAAGAAGAAGTAAAAATGGAAATGATAACAGAACTGAATGGAAATCAAGGACTTGGGGGCTGAGGAGATAGCTCAGGGGCACAGGTGCCTGCAGGGCAAGTGCAAGGTCCTGAGTTTGACCCCAGTTCTGCAAAAAATAATAAGTAATAAATAAAAATAATAAAAAATGAAATCAAGATCTTAAGGATTAAACAATGAAGAGACAGCAAGCAGAAAAGTTAGGGAACACGGCAGGAGCAAAACCATTACCTTATATATACACAAGATGAATTAGACAATGATCCTAAGTATCTCCAACAAGTTTTTGACAGTGAGGATAGTAAAGTGTAATACTAAAGCCATGTTGGTCTTTTAGATGTGGGCTGCTTCTGATGTCATATATATTGTTGCTATACTCTCAAGTAAATGTTTTTTAAAGGCTAATGGAAGAGAATAAGAGACAAGGAAAAGTGCCATAGAATTGATCTGCTACAATTTTGTATATTGTTAAATTTCTGAATTTCTATGTAAAAATGTGCAACTGTTTTGTTTTGTCACATTCTTTAGGGATTTATTAGAATATCAATGATTGATGGAGGATACGTGTTCCGTGTTAAAGTGTTTGATAGTCAGAAAGACAGTGATGTTAAGCTCAAGTACCTATGTTATAGAGTGATATTATCACTAAACTTCTCTTCTGGAGAGTTAAGAACTTTAATATGTAGATCAAAAATTAGAGAAAAAGAAGGGCTACAAGGATAGCCAAGATTTTGGTCCTCACCCTTCAAGGTCAGTGAGGACTCTGGACATAAGAGAACCCATACTGTGACATCCTATAATTCAGTGGTGTTCCAAATTTTCTGTTCATGAGATTATGGGGCCACAGATGAAACGGATCAATGATGTACAATGTGCCTAAGGAGTGTCCCCTAGATAGAAAACATTCTCTCAGGCTTTCACAGAGAGCAAACTAGTCAAGCAATGACCATGGCTCATTCAGATGGCTGACACTGACAAGTTTCTAGGTAAATCCTCAGGGGATTTGACTGACCTTGTTAGATACAAATGTTACATGTTTTGTTATAAAGGTTTGGATTTAACTTGGCCTTAATCACCCAGCAGAAATCTTTAACCATGAGGCATAAAACGTAAAGCCAGATTAGTATGTTGAGCTATAAAAGCCTCAAGTCAACAGCTTCCAACAATGCCAGTTCTGCTGATAACCCACGCCTATAATGGCACATTGGAATACACAAACAACTACATTCTCTTAGTTCAATGAAAATAAATATTTGTATCAATAGTGTTTAGAATATTTATACCTATGTCTTGTATCCTGAACAACTACTATGAAGACAACAATATGCATTGTATTGATTATTGTGGCTGCCTTATAGACATGTTGTGAAACTGTTTCATTGCTTTTGTTTCTTATTGAAATTAATAAAATGAAAAAAAGAAATGCAATTTTTTCCTAGCTACCCTGTGATGATGCTTCCAACTTTATATGGTGGCTAGGATGTTTGAAAGGCATGGCAGCTAGTTTCTTGGGAGTGTTCACCAATCACTGGTTACTGTTATTATCTTTCTCTGTTAAATTTCATTCTGCATGTCATGCTGGTCTTTACTTGCCAACAAGGATTTTGATACAATATAGACCCCTAAGCACACAGAGAGGACATGGCTAGGACAAACTTACAGCCCTGTCCAGCTGTGCACTGGTTAAACCTCATGTTGAGTGAATAGGAAAGATAAAGTAGCGTGGTGACTCCTGCTACCTATCCACAGCTACTGAGAGCTTTCGGAGGGATCCAGGTTGTGTCAGAGTCTGGACTTGCACAGGACCACACCACAGGTGGTGACCTGTGTTCTGCTATTATGCACATTCAGTAGGGAGTCATCTGTCTGTTAGACTGAATGTGAATCATATCTCCCACTTAGCTGAACTGAAAGTTAGGCCCAGTCTGGCTGATTCCAGAGCCCACCTGTTTTCTTCCCTATGGGCCAATTGTCTAGAACTGTACTGCTAAAGTGTGGTGCCTGGTCCTCAGTAGCAGGAGCAGTTTTATCTGGAGACATGTAGAATTCAACCATAATTTCTGGGGTAGGGATCAGCAGTGTGGGTGGTGACAAGCCCTCTAGGTGTTCCTCAGTGTTCTTGGAAGCACTGACATATAGAAGACCCCCAGGATCTCTTCCAGCCTCACCCTCTGCCCAGAGCAGCTCTTCTGGAGTGAACTTCCTCCACTGTGAGCAATGAAACAGTGTGGGAGTTACCTTTTGCCATTTGATTTTTCTTTCAAGGGAATTTCCCTGTAGGTCTAGGCATTAGTGTAATTAATTCATTAGAGAAAATTAACAGCACTACTTACATTCTTATCATGCACCTGGTGCCAATGATACTTTTAATTTTCCAGCAATATTTCTCCAAGATGTGCAGAATGAATGAGGCTCTCCAGCACTTATCAAGTCTTTGACTTTGCAGGCAGAAAAGAAAACCAGGTCCCTGCCCAGCTGCCAGGCAAAGAGCCATTGTGAACTAAAATCACTGCTGAGTTTCCTCATCGGAACACGGTAGCACAGAAGCTACTGTGTGATGCTAGATGCATGATTTTCTTTCATACAAATAGTTCTTCTTTTAGAAACAGTTTTGGCTTTCAATTTAAGCAATTTGAAAGTTAGGGAAATATAAAATAAGATACGCCGTAGGAGATTGAATTTTGTGTCCCACCATGAGGAAAGATGGGGACTGGGCAAAATTGCTTCCAAAATATTGCTCGGTCACACAGAATTTCTGAATAATTCATACAAAATTATCTGTGAAGAGAAGGGGGATAGGTTTCCAGCATTTGCTTCCAAATTCACTCACTTGGCAGATGATGGGGTGGGGCTGTTATCTGTCAGGCAAGAGTCAGGAAATGGTGATATTTCAATAAAAATTGTAGTCATGCAAAATTTAAGCCTAAAAAAATGATATGATATTGAAGTTCACTGCCTAGGATCACAGGAGGTGCCTGGGCTCCAGCTGTGGTAAACATTTGAGAAAATGGAGTTCATTTTCCCCCCTGTACTCTCCTTCATGGCTTTAAGTGTCCTTGGTTGTGCATGGAATGAGCTTAGATGCCTGGTTCATAGGTATGTGGGACTTTCATCCTCGGGAGTTACAGACAACTAGGCAAGCACCTTGGAGGCTGCGGTGAGGAGGTGGGGGAAGGAGAGGAGAGGACCAGGAGCCAGAGCGCTGGGCATCAGGTCCACTTGGTTCTTGTGAAGATTGGAAATCACCGTCCACTCAGCCTCTGGTGTGCCCATGGGCATCATTAGGGTGGGAACATATGTGTGATCATGTGGTAATGCAGGAAGCCAGAGAGATTCCAGGGCTTTTGCTTCTAGAAATTTCCTCTTCAGGGGAATCCAACTGGTATCCTGTGAAGATTATCTTAGTCCTTTCTGAGAGCAGCATCCTCAGTTGCCTGAAGACCTTCTTCTAGGCTCTGTCTCTGAAAGACCACACACTCTAACACCATCACACCAGGCTCAAGCTTCCAGTTCATGGATCTTTGGGGAATGTTTTTAAGCAGTATCTAAGCCACAGCATTCGCTATGTTTTCCCAAGATATTGATATCAGTTCCTTTGGTCTCATAGAGGTGATTGTGTGAAGATCCTGTAAGAACATAAACATGAGGGTGCTTTGAAAAGGTTAAATATGTACGTGACAAAATATATTAAAATTTGCATTTCCTAGTCTTTCTGCACTCATCACTGATAGCTAGGAGAGAAACTCACCTCTTCTTACATCACTGGTATCTCTCCTTCTCCTTCAGAATGACAGAGCTCAACTCTGCAGCTTCTTCACAGACCAAACAGATGAAGAAAACGTCACAGGTTCTAGAGCTTTTGAAACTTTGGAGGTAGGAGGGGGCAATGTGATGTTAAATGTGAGGCTCTGAGAAAGCTCCTGGGGTGCAGAAAAAGATTCCCAACAGGAATGGAAAAACACTAAGGAAATTAGGCATGTAGTTCAAACTCATTTTCCTTTCATACTCTTTAAGTAATAACTAGAAACACTTTCAAAATATTTATGATTGTTTCTTTGATGATAACACCATGTCTAGACTAGGCCACCTGGGTCATCAGCTTGTATTTGAGCACTACTTTTAAAAGTGACATTGCTAATTGAGCATCTATAGAGAGTTGATTCTGGGAAGTAATTGAAACTCACAGAAATAAGAGGAATATTACACAGAGAAAGAAGTCCTATTCCCCTGACCTACATAGTGAAATGTGAATAAATATTTTATGTTTATATAAACAGTTGAAGGCCATCTGCTTCAGTATAAACGAAATAACCCACTTCCAATAAAAAAGCATTCTTATAGTTTCCTATCATATTTAACTAGAACTATTTAAAGAGAAATTTATTCATGTTTAGCCATGACTTTCTGGAGCTAAATGAAACTATCAAGGTTAGCTCACTGACTTCTTTTTGTGCTTGATTCTAAGGCCCCTGCTCGAGTATGGTGGTGTTTGGCTGGGGGTTTCATCTGGTATCCTTTATTGTTAGTCGATAATGCTCTTAATGTCTATGGTTTCACTTACTGACTCTCTAGTCCTTGGTTCCTTCCCTGAACGTCTAGAAGCCCAGGCCTGCCCCTCCATAGATCTTCTAAACATCTCCATCTGATGATTCACTCTTGACTAATCTGTGTCCTTTTCCTGGTTGATGCATGACTTTTTCCAATCATGAAAGTTAGAAATTAAGGTCATTCATTGGCTTTGGTCTTTTTTACTTCAACTTCCACTTGGAATCTTTAGTGAATTCCTGTGAATTCAATCTATCCAACATCTCTTAACTCAGTTTTTCATTTTCTTCTCCTTCTATAAATGCTTTTGTTTCATATTTTTAAGAAATAATGAGCTTCATAAGCATGTTTGGAGTTTTTCTACCTCTATTGCTGCCTGATTTATCCTGTCCACTGCCATCAGAGAAACTTTTCTGAGATGCAATTTAAGTAATTTTAAATATCTTTAATGGCAGTTTATCCACTGGCCCCCCATTCCTTAAAACAACATTCAAATCCTTTTGTGGCATTCAGGATCCTTCAGGATCTTATCTCTCTCACTGTTCCTAACTCTATTTTATCATATTTTGTTATAGCCACACTGTATAAGGTACAGTTTCCCAAAAGTGCACACTCTTGGTACCTATTCCTTTCCCTAGGTTGTTATTGCTGCCTGGCTTTCTGCTTCCCCCTACTTTGATTTTTTGCATGAGTTTTACACCCTTCTCTACTAACACATGGTTTTGTAGATCATTGCTGGAGAACTGGTTCTTTCATCTCCACAAGGACCATTTTGTTAAATGCTGGGGCTGTCTTGACACTCAGCAAACTACAGTGTCTGCAAATGTTTGTTAAAGTGGCAAGAGTGACCATCAAGGCTCAAGTAGACCTACAAGTGAACAGAATTCATTATGGAGCCATCCTTTTCTCCTTCAGCTGCCCTTGGTATTCATTCACACTGTCTGGAGAATACTTGATGGACAACGTTGCCCAAAGGAAAGAGGAGCTAAGAAAATAATTTTCTATCTCACATTCTGATCCTCATTGGCTGTGTTACCTTAAGCTAAATTTACTACTCCACTTTTCTTTCTAAGTTGCTTCATAAAAGAGCTCTGTGATTCAAAGAAATCCAGGTTTTTTTGTTTAGTTTTTGGCTCTACATTTATCTCTGAATCTAAGGCATTTGGCTGCCTGGGAAGGAATATTTCTAACCCATCTTCAAATAAAAGAATGTAAGTATTTGAGAGTACATGTTAGGTTTTAATTTTTCATGCTCTGCAATAATTCTGTAATAATTAAGGTTCACAGTTCCATGGTAGAAAGCTGGTGGACAGTCAAACTTGCTTTCATTTTGGAGCTAGGCAACACATGTATTTTCTGTAGCTAATCTACCTCTGCATTTGTGTTTAGTATTGGCCACCAAATGAATAGGCATTCTCTGATCTTGAAGGCCAGAGGCACATGAAGATTGTAAGCAACAGAAATAGCACAGGTCAGCAGGAAGAACAATAATTTTTCAAGAGGCAGAAGGAGGTTAATCATAAAACTCTTTGAAACCTGTTGATTTCAACACGTGACAATTAGCTTTTCAGGCTGCTAGGACTTCAGGAAGGGATTTGACAGTTTAATGACATCTGGTAACCTCAGCACCATTCAGCCTTGTGGGGAACACCCAGTTGTTGCTTGGCAGCTGGGACCTTGAGCAGGTAGGGACTCTGTGGAAGTTTCCATTCTTTGGGGAAAGTTGATGATTGACTCAGGAGGTTCTGCATATTCAGCTGGCTGTGGTCCTCAGGGGTCTGACTGAAACGCTCTGTGGCAGCTCGCTCTAGAGTAAAAATGGTTGGGGGTTAAAATGCTGGCAATTACTAGGCATAGCTAGGTGCTGCCATTCTGAGGAGAGCTTGGGTTTAAAACCAGATTTGTGCTGGACTCTATTATAGTTCACTGAGAGCTCCTGAAGTCCTCAGTGCAGCAGTGCTCAGAGGTGGGGCCTCTGGGATGCCACTGTGTGGTGAGGGCTTCCTTCATCAATGGGTTAAAGCCACTGATAAATTCATAGCATCATGATCTCTAGAGAGCTATTGGAAACTGATAATGTGGGGCCTGAGTAGAGGAAGGTCGCTGGGGCAGGCCTTGAGGAGGGACAGGCCTTGTCCTTGGACTTACCCTCTCCCTTTCTGCTTCCAAGCTGCCATGAAGGAAGCTGCTTTGCTCCACGCGTGCTTCTACCATGATGCTTGGCCCTGTCTCAAGCCAGGAGCAGCAGAGCCAGGTGACTACGGATGGAAAATGCTGGGACTGCAAACCAAAATGCCTCTCTCTCTTCCTTTAAGTTCATTTTCTTAAGTCTTATGTTGTATTTTGCACACTATACTTGCTTACAAAGATGACTGCATGGAAGCTGGCTGCTGATTTAATAACTACAGATAGAGGAATGGAAGAAGGCTGAGTAGGGTTCTCCAGCCATCCCAGGTTCTTGGTACTTCCCACTTCGATAGCTGTGGGGCAACGAAAAACTCATTTTGCCATCCCTGGCCATCATGCTCTGACTTACTGCAGTTGTGTAATACATTAGAAACCTCATAGACGTTGGCCTGACTTTGGTGTGACTTTCAGCTCTTCCACTTCTAGCTGTGGTTCCTTAGGCAAGTCGTTTGCTCTCTCAGAGGCTAAGTCTATTCAGATGAAGAGAGTAACACCTTAGCATGTGTTCTGTTTGGTAGAGTTAAATGAAGAATTGAATGAGACTATAACTACACAGTCTGACTTCATCATATCCAAACGGAGCTCAGTTTCTTTCTTCTATCCTGTCCTTTACCTGGATAAAGAGATGGTCTGACACATGCCAAGAGGCTCATACCAACCTCACAGCCAAGAAGAACAGTAGCAGAGCCATGGAGGTGACTTCAGTCACATGGTTTATAGAGTCATGATACCAGTGTCTTAAAATGTTTTTGAGGTCTAGAGTCATTTTGACAATGCTTATTGATGTGACCACAAAGCACCAGGAATATAATCTCATCAGAATAAGACTAGGAGGGAAGTTTCTGGTGCTCTGAGCAGCCTTTCCAACTCTTGTTTTCTATTTCCTTTATTATGTACAATGGTAACTAGAGGGCTGGTCCTCTGCCCATAACCAAATGAGCTTCACGGAGCCTGGAATGCCTTGTGTTCATGCTAAGACTAATTAGCAATAAATTCTGAAATGAATTCACCATAATTCTACAAACACAACAGATGCAGGGGAACTGGTTTATATATAGAAATTCTTTATTGCTTTTCACTAAAAGAAATGATAAAGAAATTGCTCAAAGGGTAGGCACAACTGGTATGAAGGAAAGGAGAGAAGAAAGAAAGAAGGAAAGGAAAATATACATGTATATACACTAGATAGCTCGGGCAATTGTACTGCTGATTTGTAGTTGTGCATTGAAAGAAATAGACAATGCTTAATTGTTTTTCTTTTAAATTTTTGACCAATTTTGCATGCTTATATCCATTAATCTGAGCAACTAGTCAGAACTGGCTTGTTTAAAGATCTGAGGATTTCATTTTTAAAAAAGCCTTATTACTGCCTTCATCCTATGATCTGCTGATTTAAGGACGTTAAGTATTCTCTCCTTGAATACTACATCAAAGCACTCAGTCAGTAGCTAAATAGAGGCAGGACACTGATCCCCTGGCTTTCTGACTCTGGCCACCCCTGCACCATGCCCACATCCCTGCTTCCTGGGGCTGACCTAACGCTCTCTGTTCCTGCTCTGCCTACCACACAGAAGAAGCCTTGTGATCAGGCTGTTCCTGAAGCATTTGCCTCTAATTCTGTCATTTCCTTGGGGTGGCCTCGGAGAGAAATCTTACTTGAGTTTTACCAAAAACATTGCTTTATTTTGGCAAGTCTGGGACTTGGATTAGAACAATAATGCTTGATAGTTCTCTGAGCAGTAAACACAGCAAGGTGCTGAGGAATCCTCAGGGTCACCCAGAACTGTCTCCTGTCTGAGTAAGTAGGATGTGTGGCCCTCGAAGGGCTGCTGTTGTTCAAGTGCACACAGTGTCTTTTATATTAATAATTACTTTGAAGGTGTTGCTTCATTCATGGTAGTTTGTGTCATTATGTATTTCTTCAGTTGTATACTTGTGCACTGTTCAGTTAATCTGATATAAATTTGCTGAAACAAAAGTGCATCATTTCTCACTTTCATTTCATAATACTTCCTCTGGATCTACTGAGCTAAAAATCAACTTGATCTGTCTTCAATTAACTGTATATAATTTTTCCATAATTCATGTTCTTATCAATGCTTGTAATACATGTGTATTTATTTTGCTTCAATATCTAGTCATTCCTCTCCTAAGCTAAGGGTAGATTTGCTTTTCTTTGGTAATGTCTCTCTCATCTCTGGCTCATTGCTTTGGGATGGGCATGTGATACAGTTCCATCTCTTCTATGTACATGAGCACTGGTTGCATGACAGGTTGGCGCATGACTATAAGCGCTATGGTTTTTGCTGGAACTCATAAGCCCAGTTTCTGTTGGAGTTCAAATCTTTTTGGATATATGCCAGAGATCGTACCAACAGCCTTTATTTCTTTAGAGAGAAAATTTGTCCAGGACAACACAGACAAATACAAGGGAGGAAATGGGGCGTTGAAACCAATACATGCCAGGTGACACTGCTCAGTCACTTTGAAGTAGTTATCTTGGAAAGTACTGCTCAGGATCTTCCAGTACTTGAATAGAAATGTCCTATATTGACATAGGCCAGTTGATCTGGGGAATTGTGTCTGCATTTTATTTTGTTTATTTTAGGGAAGAGTCTACAGCTTGTTCAGAGTCTCACTATTAGATCAGACTCATAAATCAAACCCCTGTTTACAGAGCTGGGATTACAGGTGTGCACCACCACATTCAGTGTCAATTATGGTCTCAGCATGCCCCAAGGGAAGGGCTGGCACAGCGGGCCCAGGGGATCAAACCCCTGGCCCCTTCTCCTGCTTGCAGGTGCTTTATTCCACTGATAAATTTGGCTGGCCCTATATTTTAGGGTTTTTTTAAAATTTTTTTTTGTATTTTAGGGAAGGGTCTACAGGTTATTCAGGGTCTCACTACTAAATCAGACTCCTAGTGATCTGCCTGTTTATAGCCTTCCAAGAGGTGGGATTACAGGAGTGCCACCACACACAGTCTCAATTGCCATCTCAGTGTGCCCTGGGGGGGGGGGGTGCATGGCAGGCCTGGGAATTGAACCTCTGGCCCCTGCACTTGGTTGCAGGTACTTTAATCCACTGAGCCACTCGGCCAGCCCAAATTGTGTTTTTAGTACCCTGACTCATCAGAGTTTGAGCAGGTGCATTCTATGGTTGCTACCAAACTGAGGAGGCCTAAGATTCTCAGATCAATCTTCAAAGTTCATTAACAGACATATAAACCTACAATTAATGAATGAGAGCTGGCTATCAAATTCTAGCCAAGTTGTTAATTTATCTGTTTGGGATTCCATGGAGGAACCGCTTGTTGAATCTCTGAATACTCTTTGATGGAAAACGTCTTTGAAGAGCTCAATCATTTTGCCAGGGGATTTACTTTTAAAGATAGATGGAGGGAGAATTATCTCCTTGTAAGGTTTTTTTTTTTAAAACACTTTTTCACAAGCCTATTTGCATCATTTAATAAAGCAGCCTCTCCCATTCCTAGCTCTCTGAGCGTGATGTCAGGAAGGGATGCGCTAGCCTGCCTGTATGTGTGGGTTTGCATCTGTTCTTGTCAGCACATGTCCTGGAATGAAGTGTCTGAACTTTGTTTTGATGTTTGTTTTTCTGCTGTACTCACCTCTGGAGCTTGTCTGATTTAAAACATATACTGTTTTCCAAACAAACTAGCTTTTCAAGTAAACTATGTTTTTCCTTCCCTATGGCGAAACAGATTCCAGGTGGTGTAATGGAAATTTCCAAACTTTATTCCAGAGGATGCAGTCAACTCACTTCAGGGAACATACTTTTGGAGGGACCTCTCTGTTCCTTCACCTCTGCCTAAGGTTTCCAGTCACAGACATTATTTACAAAACCTTCATGCAAGCCAACCGAAAACGAAGTTGTACAAGTCTGGAGAAAACCCTTTGTGTTTCGTTTGTGCTGAGAGAAACAACTTGGCTCTCTCACAGAGAGCGTTTTCACTGAGAGACTCCTGACCACTGATTCTCCACGAGAGGGAAGCGCTATGACACCTACTGCTAGGAAGGACCCAGGTGTCTCTCACTCTGATGCACAGGGCCCATCTATGATAATTATGGTGGCAGTGGTTAGAATTTATGATTACTTTTATGCCAAACACTTTCTAGTGATGCCTTCCTTAAGTGAATTCTGTCATGAATCTTGACACATGTCTAATATGATATAAATGTCAAAGAAAAGGAAGTGGCCTCCGAGAGGTTACAGTCTGAGGTCTCAGGTATTACCCCAACACTCTGTCTCTAGACAAACCATTCTATTCACCATCCTGTTTATCAGGCAAGGCCTCTACCCTTTCCAGGGTGTTTTGACTTTTTTTCCTGATCAAATGTTATTAAGGTAAAATAGCCTCTTGGGGTTTTTATGGGTATGCTTAGGCTGTAACGCTAGAGTAGTTGCTTGCAGAAAGTCCTTTATGAAGCATTACAAGACTTAACACTGCTGTTGTTAAAAGCATCTTGTAATGAGGAGCATCTACAATGGTTTTTCAATATAGAAATAAACACTGTTACCAGGTGAAAATACATTTTTAAGTAAAGGCTCCATCTTACAAATGAGAACTTTATATCCCCCTTTCTTTTGGATGGTACGGCGTGAATTATAAAACCTACTAAGTAAAGAATGGATATGAAATGCTACCATTGCCCCGTAGAAACTGAATAAGATCAATTTAGTAACAGAAAGATCAGGCTTTCTGCTACTAAAACACTCAGAAGCAGCAAGGTAGTTGGCAACATAAGTTAGCAATTATGGAAGATCTAGGAAGCGTGAAAACTTGGATTTTCTATACTCTCTTGTCTTATAGCCATCATAGCCTCCTTCTGTTTCCTCTATGTTGACCAGGAACTATTTCTGACTGGCAGGCTTAGGGCTGATCCTTCTCCGGAACTGTCTCTGCAACCACCACATAATTAGTATAAGAAAGGGAGAGAGTACAGAATTTTTCACGAATATTCAAAATTCAGTAATTGCTATAAGGTAAATTTCACTCATTGAGTACTACTTCTGTGAGAAGGGTACCAGCAAGGTGGGCTGCTGGGTGAAGGAGATGATTCCCTTTCCTTCCGGTCATTAGCTCTTGGTAGTAGCTCTTTGAGGTTGGAAAAGCTGAGTACTATAATTTTTATCTTTGAAAAATTGCTGCACTTTGAAAAATTGCTGCAGATCTTTCTGATCTTTCTGTCTTTCCTTTTTAAGGTCTCCTGCAGTATCTCTTCTCTCTCTCTTAGGCATAGTTGTCAGGATTCCGGACTAGACCCCTGCCCAGCTATGACAGCAAAACTGCCAAACAGATCTGTCATTCATACCCACAGGTGCATGACATTCAACAGGAAGCCAGCAGCTTCCCCACACAGCTCAACCTGCAGTGAGCTGATTCCACAAAAAAGAGAGGCATGCTGTGCCTGCCAGCACCCACACCCCTTACCCAACGCCACCCTGTCTGTCAGCTAGCCCTAAACCTCTACTCAGAGAGCCCAAATTTCTCACTCACTTAGGCAGTGCCCCCTTCTCCTATTCAAACTCTCCTATCAAATATTCTTTTGTACCTTGCTTGGGGCCAATGGTCTTTTCACCCTTGGCCTGGCCAATCTGTAATAAAGTCCTCTCATGTTCCTTAAACTCCGCCTGTCTCAGTTGTCTCAACTGTGCCATGGTTTATCCTAGTAGTAGTTGCCTAACTCGAATACTGGGATTGGATTCTTACTCTTATTTTAAGATGGGAAAGAGATTGGTTAGAAAATAGACTGAAAGAGTTTCTACAAATAGCACCAGGAAAAATTCTGAAAGACACTGAAATAAACAGAAGTTTGGAGTTGTTTTCAGGATCTTTCTGATTATAAAGGGTTCAGTGCTTCTCATCATCTTTTTTAGGGGGTGCTGTTTTGTGTCTATTTACTATTCCTTGTTCTATAGCAACAGAAATAATCCTATGAAGATTTGATGGTTGCACAAATCATTCTTGATCATGGAAATGGAAATGGATTTTTTCCAGCAAAGATGCATTCCATTTCCTGCATTAGGACAGGTCGATGTTATGTGTATTGGAAGTTTTACTTCAACATTCCTGAATGTTTATTATATGTGTATACCATTTTCTTTAGCTGAGAGTCAAATTCAGGACTCTGCACGTTCCAGGTAAATACTCATGCCGTGGGGCTGTAACAGCCCTCTGCATATCTGTTCCACTTTGTGTGTGTGTGTGTGTGTGTGTGTGTGTGTGTGTGTGTGTATGCATGTGTTTATTTTTTGTATATCTATTCTTGAAGTTTCCTTTCGAACATGCCATAACACTTTACTGATTCTTTAACCATTAACTGAACTGAAAACAAAAGTTTAATATGTGTTATTTTAAATTTGTATGTGAGTCATGATTTCACTTT
>PVKN010023555.1:0-14741 GCA_004027915.1 Capromys pilorides
CACTAAGCTTCTCTTCTGGAGGGTTGAGAACATAAGTTTATAGACCAAAAAAATTAGAGAAAAAGAAAGGGTACAAGGATAGCCAATAGTTTGGCCCTACTCTTCCTAGAACAGTAAGGACTCAGGGCATAAGAGAACCTCTACTGTAACATCCTATAACTCAGTGGTGTTGCATATTTTCCGTCCAAGGAGATAATGGGTCCACCTTCATTTTGAGATAAAATTTTCTGTCAATAAAAACATGCTCCCTTTTACTTGTCATCATCAGTCTGTTTTATGCCATCATTCTTTCCCACTGAGCTTTTTGAAATAGGTGTGTATTATCCACTGTAGCTGTGCTTCTGGAGGCCAGTGGCCACACATAGCAGTCTTGCTATGGACCCTTATGCGATGTCTCACACATAGCAGTCCTCTGTACATGTTTTACTGAACACATCAAATTGCAAGAAAAGAAACCTCATACTGAGTTTCATCTTTCAGGGCTTTTCTGAGTGAGAGTAGCTAAATTGATCTGAGAGATTATTCTGGTGATAGAGAGTTAATCTCATGAGAAAGCCCAGGGCTCTGCATCCAATGGGTGCTTCGAGGATGTGTTTACATTTGTGCTGTCAACACAGGAAGTGGATAAATTCTGAGGGCAGCAGAGGATAAAGAGAGAAAAAAGAGAGAAGACAAGCTTTTCCAGTGGTGTGGAATGATCAAAAGGAAAGGCGTCATTGAATTTATGTAGCCCAAAATCTAATACTTGCTATGCTGATCTTCCCAAAGTACATTCCACCTCAACTGCATGGGTTTCTTTTATCTGATTTTTTTAACTTTTAAAGAGAATACAAAATAATAATAAAGAAACATTAGAAAGGGTACCTAATTTCACTAAACAAGACGATAGAATTCAACAATGCTTGGTATATTGCATATTGTCTTTAAATTTTGTGTTCACATTACCAGATATAAGAATGCAAATTGGTTAAAAAAATTAAGAAGAGGAAAAAGTAATTTAAGCATTAACTGTTCTTTTCCATAGATAAATAGAAATAAGCAGTAGAAATGCACAAGCTGTCCTGTATATGTATGCATCTTTTTTCTTTTCTTCCTTTTTTCCTTTCCCTTGCTTTTTCTTTTTCATAATATCTATTGCACCCTTCAACTTTTATGTACTCTTTAAAGTTCTTACACCAGGAAAGGCATTATTGAATAAGGCATCCCTTTTTGTAATGGAATCTCATCATGAGACCTACTTTTTTAACCAAACCTAATTTGTCCTTCTTCTCTAAAGTGATGACCCTACTTTTGCTCTCTGGAGTTCTACAGAGCAAGCTTCATTATTCCTTCCGTGTCATAGACTTTCAAACACCTGAAAACAATGTTTATACCTTCTACAACATTCATTGTTTTCCTCTACTCATTGAGCAATTGGTCACACTGAGTTTTAGAAGGAAAGTTCTTTCCCCAGTGGTATGGATAGAGTAGTGACACCCCTCTAAAATTTATGTATTGGCGCCCTTGTGAACTAATTAAGTTGGAAAAGCTCCATCTTCATGAATTGAATTAATGCCAGGACAGAAGAGGCTAGGGTGATCTTGCTTGCTTGTCCATCCTGTGAGGACTGAAGGAGAAGTCAACATTCATGAGAAGACCCTCGTGGGACTCTGGAACTGTGAGCACTACATACATGCTATTAACAAATTACTCCAAGATGTTTTGTCTTACTAGCAGAATTGGAGGAAGACATCAACATAACAGAAGGATCCAGTCCATTGTTCTGATGACTTTTTCATTATTAGATGGTGAAGGCTTTCATGTCTTATGTGCCAGGTTTTATGTGCCAATGTGCCTAGGCCATATAATCCAAAGGTCCATTTGAATGTAAATGCAGCTATTTTCTGTCACAGTGTTTTGTAGATATGGTTAGGATAGGTAAGCAGGCACTTCAAAGAATATTATCCTCCATAATAATCTGAGCCTCATGCAATTACATGCAGTCTTTACCTTCAAAGTAAGATTTGGATTTTCCTGAGGAAAAAGAAATATCTGCAATAGCCTATATGTTCTAACAAAAAGTTTCTAAACTGCTAATGTGTTCCATAGATAGATGATAGATAGATAGATAGATAGATAGATAGATAGATAGATGATAGATAGATAGATAGATAGATAGATAGATAGATAGATAGATAGATAGATATGTACACATGATGTTATGGTTTGTAACTGAAATGACACCCAAAATTCTCTGTGTGTGGCAGGTAATTGATTGATAAGGGCCTTACCCTCATTGATGGACTAATCCAACGGATAAACTGAGTAGTTGAACTTATTTTTTCCCTTTAGTAATGGAGATCAAACTCAGGACTTTGTGCTTGACAGGCAGGCGTTTATGCCTCTGAGTTATCTTGCTGGTCCTGAACTTGGAGGTGAGGTTTGGCCAGAAAAAACAGGTTATTACAGGTGTAATCTGCAAGGTTGTATCTCTTTCTCTGCCCCCTCCCTTATCTCTCCATTACCAGACCAACCTAACGAGAACAGCTTTGCTCTGCAGAACCTCTCTGCCAAGCTCTTTGGAGATGACCAACTCTGAACTGACTGCTCTTAAAAACTTTGAACCAGAGCCAAGTAGATAGTTTAGTGGCATAAGTGCCTGTCTGGCTAGCACAAGGTCCTGAGGTTGATCCCTGGTACTGCAACAAAATAAAACAAAAGAAACCTGTGAACCAAAATAAATTTCTATTGCTGTAAGTTGTATGTGTCAGATGATATGTTCTATTCACAAAGAAAGTGAATAAGACATAGATGTATGTATGTATGTATGTATGTATCTGTGTGTGTATTATTCTGACTCTGCTTCCTGAATGAATCTGCTTCTCTTTCTCTGCTTGAGCACGGACTGACATAAGAGTCTTTGCAAAACGTCTTGATTATTTAGGGAAGGATTTCAGATACAAAGGCAAGACAGAGCATGAAGACATTTATGGAAAGGGAGCCTTTGAACTCCTCTCACTAGTTGCCATGGAGGAAGTGGTCCTCTGAATCCAGGCTGGCCTCTTCTCCCATGCGGGGTCGGTGACTATCTTGGATCATAATTGAGCTCCATACATTCCTATGGGGAGGAATGTATTCACATGGGGAGGCGGAACCGTGCCCTTCTCTTGCTTCTGGGGCAGCTGACTTTGGCTGTTTCACAAGCAGGCCTTTGGCTATTCCTTCTGCTGCACCAGGCTGCATGTGGGAGAAGGCACAGACCAGACTGCATTTCTCCTTAGGACTAATGAGATCTATCAGATGCAGGTGACACTTGGGTCAGGCAAGCACCTGCTCTTCTGGAGCCTGAGGCTATCTCCTAACCTCAGAAAGAATTTGCTGCAGCAGCTTTTGCTGACAACATTAGCTGTGAATTCCTTACTGGGGTTAAGACTTGGAATGCCTTTCAAGACGCCCCAGGACACCAGTAAGTTGGGAAGACACTGAAGATAGGGGAGGAGACAGGAGAGACTAGATTCTGGAATGCATTTTCCTCCCGCCCAGAGAAAGTTAAATGAAGTAGCAAGAGCATGTTTTTGTGTTGCCTAAAACCCTACTGAATTTCTCACTGGGTATGTGATGACATCCAAGACTCAGTTTCCTCCTTAGTGAAGCAAGGATAAAAATGAAACTTCTGGTCAGAATTGTGATGGGGCAATCAACACATCACAATACATGTAACATGAATTTTCTGGGACAGTAGTGCTTGAGAAATGAGCACTATGACCACTGTTCTTCTCTTCATCCTTAAAACATTTCTATAATGTTTCATTTGACATAAGTTATGATAAGAAACTATTTCTCTTAGCAAACAGAACAAAGAGAAAAGTCTTGTCGATATGTATAGAAACTCTGTCCCTCTTTGTAAATTGAAGCAAGTGATTTAAATTCTGCCTCAGTTGTCCATATGAATATGGGCACACAAGGTATAAACAAAAAGTATAATGCATGATGTTAAAAATTAAAAGGCATCATTGCAGTAAGAAATTTGTATCAACCCTCCTCATACATTTCCCTGCAACTTTAAACACACCCATCCTATCATTCTTATTGCTTTCTGAGGCAGTCGTGGAAGTCTTCTTTCATGACTGCCTTGGTGTAGCTACCTGAAAGCCCTGAATTGATTCCAATCATTTAATACAATTTCTGTCAGCAAAAAGCCATTACAGTCCTCACCTACTGTATTCATTGTGTCTTTGCAGAATGCAACTTCTGGCCTCCCTCAAAGTCAAAATGAACACAAATGATAATCAGCTGGTTATTCACTCAGGACACTGAGACAGCCATAATAGTGGGAGGAAAGACACGTGTGAAATAGGAGTTAGAGACCTGCTTCAGAAGGAAGGAAGACGTGGGATAAGTACATTAAAAGTGAGTGGGAGTACTTTAAGGGAAGTCAAAGACAATGATTTTTACTGTAATCATTTTTAAATTTAAACATCTACTATATGTTTTGATAACACCTAGTAATATTACTCAAGACATTAATAGGACATAGTGGGTTAAAAAATTGTCCCTAAGTCAAGCTGCCAGCATTTGAGTCTTTGCTCCACTACTTAATAGCAGTAAGTTAATTGCACTTTTCTGTGGTTTCCTCAATTATAAACTAAAGATAACTGTAGTGCCTATTTCATGGGGCTGTTATGAGTATAAAATGCATTAATACATATAAAAGGCTTGGAAGAGTGCCTGGCACTTAGGAAGAATCTCATAAATGATGACTATTTCCATTGTACTTGTACTAAGAAATAGATGAGATGATGCTCTTAGATATGTGGTACCAATAAATGCACAACAAAATAAAAGCAATCACAGTTATTTTTCATTTTAATAACAACAATAACATCAGTGTCATATTCTGACTTGTTCCAATATGACACTTTCTACAAGCTAAAGTTTTCTCCAAACCTTTGGTTTTCATCTCTTCTACCTGTCTCAGTATTTTGTTGGCCATATCTCAACCTGCATACAACTTCTCTGTTCAAAAGAAAATTTTCAGAACTTTCATCTGAAGAATAAAATCCAGCCTCTGAGTTTCTTTAACCTCTGTGCTCTCTTTCTCAATGAGATTTGTGAGCTTTATTTCCCAGCTTCCTACTGGCTTTTATCTCTCCTCTGCTTGCATTGCATGGTGTCTTGCCCCTCAGCGTGTGCTGGCTCCCTGCTCTTGAGGGATCTGAGACTGGAATAACTATCCAACTAGCCAGTCTGAAATGGTTTTAGCCTGGGCAACATAAGAACCACATAATAATTATATCAGCCAGACACTGCTGTGTGCTATCACTTTCTCATCACTGGGAAAAATAATACCCAATACGAACAAATTAAAACAGAGAAAGTTCATTTTGACTCATAATTTCAGAAGGCGTGGTCCATTATTGGCTGTGTCCATTATAGATACAGTATGGAAGAACAGCATGGTAGAGGAAAGTAGTTCACCCCTGCAACCTGGAAGCTGGATGCCAAAGGAGGTCCCACGGACAAAAGTTACACTCTACCTCCCCACCCTTTCTGATCAAGATGCACCTCCCAATGGCACATTGGGCCACGGACTCACTGGTGCATTATCCTACCAAGGATGCGATCAACCTATGTTCCAATCACCTTCCAAAGTCCCACTTCTCAGCACAATAGGCTTTTGGTGGCTATTTTACATAGAAAGCAGGTCTTAACACATAGACTTTCTTTTTGATTCAATATTCCAGGTGACCTTGTGAGGTAGCAGCTCAGCTTAATCTGTTGAAATGAATTTCCATTGTGCATATAACAAGTTCATGGTTGAGTTGCTCATTCACTTGTTGGTTCTGCACCTCTGACTTCTTATTCTTTAATCTAAACTTTTTATATAAGGGTGATAAGTACCATATATGTAATGCTCAATAAACTTCATAAATTGGCTTACATAGGGCATCATCAACAGCACTCCTGACAGCCTCCCATGATCCTTTCTGGTCACTATTCCCTAAGGGTAACCATTTCAATGTCTAACAAACATAAATTATTGGTCTTTTTTTTACCTTACATAAATGGACAATCCTTTGTGATTTTATTTTGCATAAATGCATTTGAAACTCATACTTTTGCCTTTGGATATATATAGTCCATTTACTCTCATTTTGTAGATGCTTTTGTATAGAGTGACCAACAAGTTCAACGTTGGAGGAGCTGGTGCTGTGGAGAACTTTTAAGTCTGTGAATCTGACAGAATGTTATGGCATTTCACAATCAGAAAGTTAGGGTTGGTACAATAAATGTAAGCAGAATAGAGCTGCATTAAGAGACAGGAAAAAATGCCATAATAAGCTAATATCCTTTCACTTCAATAATGTATTTGTGTACTATTTTTTAAATATTTATGTAGTAAAAAATATTTGATATAAGAAAAGCTTCCTTAATATATTTTAAGTGTGCACTATATCATTTTGACCTTAGATAGAGTATTGGATCACAGATTTCTGGAATTTATTCCTCCTGCTGGACTGAGTCGTTATCACCATTGACTAGTGCTTCTTCATTTCCCTTTCCCCAGTCTCTGGGAACTACCATGCCACTCTTTGACTCCGTGTCTTTGACTATTTTTGATGCATCATTAAAATATATTATACTAAAATATGTGTTTAATTCAGAGCTCACCAACTCACACATGATTATGAATTTCTGAATACTTCAAAGAATCTCTGTAGAAAGCTACAAACCACAAATATGGCACTGAATACATTTTTTCTTTCCAAAAGTCAAAGACTCAACCTTTCACAATGTTTTTCTCTCATGCACTGCCTCACCTCCAGTGTCTGGACCCAGTCTGTTTCTTTTGGGCACAGCTGGCCTTCTGGAATGTGTTATAAGGTAGCTTACACCAATATGTTATGCCATGAATATTCTGCTCAGCAACCTTTGCTTGTTACTTCAGCCATGCTAGACAACAATGCAGTTTTGACTTGTTCAGTGTTGCTATGAACAACCTGGTGCTCATGGATGAACTTTTGGCATTATGCCCTCTTTACCTGTGTATCAAATATGACCTGTTCATTGCAGTTGTTACGTAGCCAATCTGCATGTAGCTTCTCCTTTTAACAAGTGGGAAAATGGGCATACAGTTCCAGTAGATGAAATTGCTTCATTATTTCTGACAAGAAGCAGCCTTTAGACGAGGCTGAATCTGGTGGCTAGTTACTGTCACATGAATCTTCTTTGTGTCAATTACACTAAGCAGAGAGAGCCTATGTTGGCAGGCATCCTCCAGCATCTTAAAGGGACTCATGAATTATCCCAATTCAACAGGTCAATTTAGACAGCTATTTTAGGGGACCTTTCACAGCCAACTCAACCAGAGCCCTATCAGTATGTGGTTTTACTCACTAATAACAATGACATCTTACATTTAAAGAGAAGTTTATAAATTAGGAGGCATGTGTTTCTGAAAGTAATGCACACTCTTGTATGTTTATATCAACGTGCTCTTTGCTTCCTTTCACAGACAAGAAAACAGGCTCAGAGGTTCTGATGTCATTCAAGATTACAAAAGAGGCTTTGTATACAGTACAGCTCCATTGACTATAAATAGCATTTGAAAGTCTAAAACAAGACATTTATCTCACACTATTTTGCCCATAACAAGATATTTTTCTGACCAGCTACATAATCTTTTAGTCCATTAGAAATTTATCTCAGAACTTATAGTCTAAAAAAGAAGAGAGAGAGAGAGGTGATGGTGGCTCCCATACTATACAGAAAGATAGGTCCTTCATCAGTCCTCAATGAGCAGCTGTGTAAATACCAGTATAACCTAAGAAAGCCCCCAGGACTCAACTCAAAGGCATCTCTGAGTCTTCTGCTTGCAGTCTCAGAATTTAGTTGGGCTACATGACCCTCCAAACTTGATCATATCACTCCAATTTCTTGTTCTGCAAATCATAGTGTTGGCTTACACTCCCTTTCTCCTTGTATCTGGGTATCTGTTATGCCTTGTATCTAGGCAAACTCCCAAAGCCTCATGCAGTCATGGAAAAAGTTATAGAGTTTATGATTGAATCATGGACCAGCACTCGCATAATGGGTTGGAAGTGCTATATCAACCCTGGGGCAAGTAGCCTGCATACAATATAAGGGATGGAAAGAGTCTTGCACTTTGCTGCTCCTTTTCTCTTCTCTTGCTGTTTTGCTGTCTTCTACCAACATGAATTGCTGTCTTCCACCATGTCTCACTCTGCTTTAGATCCAGCTGAGTATGGATTGAAACCTCCACAAACTGTGAGCTAAATAAACATTTCCTTCTTTAGTTTGGGGTATTGAGTATTTTGTCCCAGCAATGAAAGAGAAGTAACTGAGACAGTACTTGACCCTGTTTCTCTCTTGATTATACCCATGTCTCTCACAGTTTACTCCACTTCGGGGTGTATCCAGATTGCTTGTTTTTCTCTGTCTTTCTAACGTTCAAAGGTTGGGGGGAAATTCAAGATTACTTTATGTAAGGAAATATTGGTTCTGCTCTCTGGGTACACCTGTTGGGAAAGGGGTGACCCTTGCATTTGGATGAGAGCAAAAGCATGATTCTTGGATTTGTTCAGCAGAATGACTGTGGGATGTTCTTCCCACTTGGTATCTAAAACAAACAAACAAAATTTTCTTTGAGTAGTAACTGATTATATCAAAGGACAGCAATGCTTTTTGTAAAGACCCAGATAATAAATATTTTAGGCTTATTTTCCATTTGGTGTGTGTGTGATAGTTACTTAATTTTGCCACTGTGGCATAAAAATAATTATACTCAAAATATAAGCAAGTGAATATGGCCATGTTCAAATAAAATATATGAACATACAGTAGGCTAGATTCTTCTGAGGGGACATGGTTTTCAGGCTGCTGATCAACAGCACCAATTTTTTGTTGTTGTTGTTTTCCCTCCGGTGCACCCAAGGTGGTTGCCAGCAAAGCATGCAGTATCAGGGATGGAACCTAGTTCCTTGCACTTGTCTCAGCAGGTACTTAGACCACTGAGACATCTCTGTGGCCTTGCCTTCAGCTGTCTCGTGTGGCAGAATCTTGTCAGAGCTCAGAAGACCAGAAGGCTGGTAGAAATCCTGCCTGCAAAGACCAGGATGAGGAGGTTTCTTCTGGAGAGACTAACTGCATTAGTTGTTGCACAAATCCAGATGATATGTGTTATGGCTTAGAAGAAAGTTTGCTTGCATTTTGTTCATGAGCAGAGGCTTTTCTTGAGGTTGAGATTAAGCACAACAGATTGGTTAATCTGGTAAAAGAAATTTCAAGGCAGTTGGATTTTTTAAAAATTTTTAAATATAACAATAAATAAGGTACATATTATCAAAACAAGAATAGCAAATTAACAATGGTTGTTGCATCACATACTTTTATCATCAAAACTTCTTTTATTTTGTAAACCAATCATTTATTTGAGAGAGTGAGAGAGAGAGAGAGAGAGAGTATAGCAGTAACTGAAGTTACATTAGAAGTAACACAAATCTAAAAGACAAGAATGACAGGTATTCTAAGTATAATTTTAGTGCTACCCATTGCTGTCTTCGGTGTGAAAAATATTTTGGTCGTTCTTAGGCATCCTGTGCATATAAGTGCGTGATTTTGCTAACAGGACTAGTTTTGGTAGGAGAATCCTGCCATCAATTTACTGTGTCTTAGAAGCTGCCTAAGATTAGCTATGACATCTAGTATTTGACAGCAAAGTCAAATGGCCATGCTAATTTCTCTTCATCTAACTCTCTCACATGATAAGCAACATGCTGAGTTGATAAAGTGTCAACATGACTTTTCCACATTGATTTTGAAAGGAAGAAATGCTTAAGGGCAAGATGGGATAAGATGTTTTTGGAAGCAACAACAGATCTTGACTAACAGTGGTTTAACCCAAAGGACATTTATTATTCATATAATTAGAACAGCATCAGTTGACTTTAGGATTAGATGAGTGGCTTCAGGCCATTCCTCAAGGATATAGGCCTTCATGTTTTGCTACACTGCCCCCCTCACCATATTGGCTTCTCAGACGTCACCTCATACTTCAAGGACAGATTTAGTTCCTCCAAGAACCATATCCTTGCTGCTCTGCTTTCAAAGTGTAAAGAAAAAAAATGGAACAAAAGACTTTCTTTTTAGGTAGATTTCTTTTGTATAAGAAATGAAACATTTCCCCAGGAATCTTCCCAAAATATTTTGCTTTATATTACCGTGAATGAAATCCATTCTCACCTCCAACAAACCACTAGCAAAGAAATGGGATATCCCAGTGGCTTGAAAACACTGTGATTCACTTTCTAAAACTGACTATATTCCCCTGAATGAAACTTAAATATTGAAGAGTATCTCAGTGACTTTTCTCTCTGATTGCTGGGATAAAATACCTGACACCCAAAATTAAGAAAGCAAAGGTTTATTTCGCTCAAACTTTTTGGAGCTCTCAATCCATAATCAGCTGGCTCCAAGGCAGAGTGGCATGGCCAAGGGCAGCAGTTCATGGTAGCAGAAAACTGAAACAGCAAAAATGAAGGAGCAATGGTAGAGATAAAGCCTCTCTCTCTTTTCCTTATATTACATTGAGGCTGTTTACCCCAGGGTGGTTGTAGCACTCCCACACATAACCCCAGCATTGGATTATGAATCAATCACAAACTCTAAAAGCCACCCCATGACTTCATGCAGCTTCAAGGGAGTCATCTAGACACAATCAATAATAATAGGAGAAAAGTTTGGGGAATGAGAATAAAAGATAGACAGACAACGAAGAGCTCAGATCAGAAGGAGTAGAGGAGACTCCAAAGCCTACTGCAAAATAGTGACCTATAGGGCCTTCTGGGAAAAAGAAGCGAGAGGTCTGACCTTGAATTCGAGCTCCCAATGGCATAGGGCTTTCAGTCACAGTGGTTCTAGAACATTAGTATTCCTAAGAAGCCTGAGAGAGTCTTAACAAAATGTAAAACCTTGAGTTCCTACCCTAAAAATTCTGATTACATAGCACTGGGGCTGGGGAAAATGGTCCAGAATATGTTTTTTATTAAGGCCTCCAAGGAACTTGATGCAGGTGGTGGGTGGTTCACAAATGGGAATTCATCACTGTATAATTTTGAATCCTTGATAAAAGTGGTGCACAGCATCAAAACAACTGTCATTTTGAACTTCAGCTTTGTCTTAAAAACAAGCATATAGGCTGTGGAGGTAGCTCAGCAGCCTAAATGCCTGACTAGGCAAGCTCAATTACCTGGGTTATATCTGTACTTCCACATGATATACCTGCCCCACCCTGAGTATACCAAGCTGGCCACCAAGACCAGGTGTGGTGGCATATGCCTGTAATCCCAGCACTGTGGAAGCTGAGACAAGAGTATCACTACAGATCTGAGCTGTGTAGTAAGACCCTGTACCAAACACATTTTAAAAAAGCATGCAAATATGTAACTACTAGAGACATGCAGTCTACCTTTGCGCTGAGAAAAAATAGAATTGGGATCTTATAAGTACTTGACTATCAAGCCAAAGATTTTCTTATCAAGCGTATCTCCTGCTGTGCATGTACAGAGCTCTAAGGCTGAACATAAAATCAAGGGGTTCTTAGTAAACAGGGTTTGTAAGCTGGTGTTTGATACAGACAACATTAACAGGAGCCTGGTGTTCCAAGAAACTTGAGCCTGATATCAAATATTATGATTTTGGACAGCAGACTAAAATTCTTTGCCTAGTTATATGAATTAGTGGGAAATATTTTATTCATTATGTCATAGGGCAATATGTTTTAAAATGTCAAGAAAGAAATTATCTTGGTAAAGCATTTTTCATGTTGCTTAGTACTTTAAATACCCAATAAATGTTAGTGAGAAATCATCATTTGTTCTCATCAGAATAGCAAAAGTGATTATAGTTTTATTTATATTTACAAATGCTTTTAGTTACTATGTTTGCCTTAGCAATTTTCTCATTTACAGACATAACATTGCACCCTCGCTATGTGAATAACTTGACAAATTTACAAAATTATTTGGCTGAGTCCAACTCCATGTGGTCTTGATTCCCTAATCAAAATTTCTAATAATTCACATACTAAATTCATAAGAAACAAATGTGACCTAGTTCCCTGGCAAAAGTTAAGGAAGCAGCTCACTTCAGAGAACAGCTTTTCATTTTAGCCTCTGCTCTCTCTTTCTCTCCCCAGCCTATGTGCTGGCTCATAGGCAGAGGGACTACCAGGGTAATTAAAATGGAGACTCCAGCCAGCCATTGGTGGAGCCAGGGGAGACAAGTCGATGTGGCTCAATCTGCTGGGAATTGACTGCAATCAATTTCTCCAGCGGCCTGTCCAAGGCTGCAGCTGTAAAGCATTCTGCAAGCCGATCAATGGCGGCCTTGAGTGCAGCAGAGGGAGAGGCAAAGCATAGCAGTAGCCTGGGGCAGTCGTCTGCCACCAGCAGAGCAGCTGAAGTCCAAGGTCAGCCTCCAGATTGCCTTCCACTCTCCTCCTCTGCCCAGCAATACCAAAACAAGAAGTGATGGCTCAAGCTGCATAGGAAATGTTTCTGAAAGCTCTGGGGAGAAGAAAGAAAATTCATTTGCTAAGGATAATAAAAATAATAATAATCTCATATTCATCTTCATAAACAATGACAGTGGTTATAATAATGACAGGGCACCTGATTTTGTCTTCTGCTCTCTAAATGTGAAAGTACGTCTCTATATCCAAATGAAAGTCATTTAAGAGCTGTAGTTTTGCAGTAAATGGAATTCATCAAATTTAATAAAATGCTAATTGATGTGGGGAGGAGAAGCCTAGTCTTTCTAGTTTTGTACTTTTTTTCATTCAATAAAAAAATCAGTCCAGCACTATGATATTTTAGAGCGAATTATCTTGTAAGTAGTATGTAGTAAGTACATTTTTTTTTTTTTTTAGTTAGGCAAGGCACTCTGTTCTATGTGATATGATATGAGATCCAGGAGCCAAAAAAAGTCTCGATAAAAATAAATGAATAAAATATGGATCCTTCCTTGCTCTCAAAATTTCATATCCAAAAAGCACTATATAAGCAGGCAATTGTGGGGACCAAGACATGAACAAAAAGCCAAGAATCCAGGGGAAGGATGGAGTCATTTCGATATGGCCAGGGATAGAGTTGATTTGAGCTCTGACTTGAAAATTGTACATACTTTTTACAGTAGAAAATTCCATGCAATGCAAAAAGCAAAGCACAGAGCTGCAAGAATTCATAGCAGGTCTGTTATGTGGCATACAACCAGTTTATTGTGTTTACTATATTGGGCACTATTATGGTTTGTGTCTATTTGTTTCCCCAAAGCCTCATGAAGTCATGGAGTGGGGACTTCTAAAGTTTGAGATTAACTCATGATTCACTGGGATTATGGGTGATCCAAGGCTGGGACTATGGGTTTGAGATTTACACCCAGCCTAAGGCAGAGAGCCCAAATGCAGTATAAGAGAGACAGAGAGACAAACTCTCTGTTGCCATTGTTACTGTTCTGCCACCATGAATTGCTGCTCTATGCCATGTGCACCTCTGTGTTGGAACTGGCTAAGTATGGACTGAATTCTCCAATAACTGTGAGCCAAATAAACACCTCCTTTCTTCATTTTGGGTGTCAGGTATTTGTCCCAACAGTTAGAGAAGAGTAACTGAGACAGGTGTTCAAAGGAAAGTTTCAACAAAGGCTGGAAAGACAGGTAGCAGTTTAGAGGAGAACCATCATTTCATTCCAAGGAATTCACACATTACCCATCCTGTGATCCTGTGGTCAGTAGGATCCATTGGCAATCGTTCATAGAAGAATGTCTAGTTATAATGTGAAAATTGTGTTTTTATATACAGAAAAAAAAGTAGTGAACAATGTATGATTAAGATGTTGAAAAGAAAGGCTTAGAGTGATCAACTAAATCAGTGACCGCATACAAAGCAATGATGGATGTTATACCCAAAAGGTTTGTTTTGAATTCTAATATTTTTTTAATATTGTATACCATATTGACAGGTAGAAGCACCAATTTTAGAATTAGACAATTCTGGTTTAAGCCCTGGGTCTGTCACTTGAAAACAGAATGACCATGGGCAGTTTCATTAACTCCTGGAGGTATTATATCTTCATCTATAAAATAGTCAAAATGTCTGTCTAGTGGAGTAATTGTGAGAGTTGAATATAATAATATATATAAGGATTTCAGCAGAGTTTTTGACATGCTGTAAGATTCTGATGTATGATGGATGCCATTACTATTAATATTAACTCCAAATCCCCTCCTTGTGTTTCCTTTCTGAACCTTCCTTCCACTTCTTCTGACATATCTTTGAATACTTTAGCACCTTAGATTAATTTTAAGCATGATGATGGACTACCAAAAAAGCTATTTTGATTTAGAAGGGCTGTTCTTCCCCTTTTTGAACACACCACCCAGTTGAATATCATATATCATATGAAGAATGGTTAAGGGAGATGAGAAAATTTGGGAGCATGCAAAGCCATATTCATATATTTCAAAAATCTGTCACTATTAAAAAAGGTAAGAGTTATTTCTGTTTGGCTCAAAAGATGAAATGCTGTCCAGTACGTAGAAATTATGTAGAAGTTTGTTTTTCTTTCACTAAAAATTCTCATGATGGAGCCTGACTGAAAAACAAATCTCTATTATATGGTAGCAAATTCTCCACTGATGAATGGATTCAAGCTGACATTGATGGCTGCAAATGATATTTCTA